>CABFOW010001409.1:21982-66467 GCA_902141385.1 Timema californicum | reverse complement strand
TTTTTTAATATTCTGTCTGAAAGTCGTTGTATTTTCCTATTCATTTATGTATGTCTTACTTAGAAATCAATTGCAATCCAAAGAGTAATAATTACATAATAAATTTTAATCAAAAATCCAAAGACAAACTACATTTTGAGCTGGTTATTTTATATTCATATTAATAGGCAATCGTGTTTATTTAACAACTAAAACTTACACCTAAGTAACGTTTATCATCTTTATGGGATTTGGTCTTACATTTAATTGAATAAATATTCATTATAATAGAAGAATTCTCCCATAAAAAGGCAGTTTAAACACCAGAACAAATTAGGAAATAATCAAATAAGATCGTATGCAACTTAAAGACCAAGAAGCTTTGCAAAGGAAGTTAGGGATGCCTGAAGATTTTCACCTCTGACGTATTTTTTTAATACATCTAGACCTACTGTATTGAGAACCTGATGCCTTGGGCCGCATGGGTGCCAGTGCGGGCTGCTTCATATCTAGAAATCTTATTCTTTGCATACTCCCCATATAAAACCTAGGATTGTGAGAGTGAGCGCTTATTAATTATATATACTTTTCTGAGTCTGACACATTCGACCGCTCGACCACTACTTTAGTTAACAATAAAACCAAAAACCCTTTTACTTGACATAGATTCTCGTGCTTAAGAAAATATTGAGGTATGCATCTCAGATTTATTGCCTGTACAATTATATTATATTGTGAGTTATATGCCTAAATCACATGATGGTATATGTGGATAGCTTCAAAACCAGAAAACATAGAAAGGAAATAGCTTAGCATGTACTCAAGAACACTTAAGAATGTAACACAGCCACTTTTTTTAAACTTCATTTTATCTCTGGCCTTACATCTAAGACTGCAAGACTACTGTCATTGGTATCTTTAAAACGAACAATACGCCAACGTACTAAGAAACTTAAGGATGTGCTTACATTCTGGGCTATTTTATTTTACGATTGTAGCCTATAAACATTGCTCAGTTCTGGATTTATTGGGCTCGGTTGTAGTCAACCTCCGTTTACAATGAACCTAATTACTTTGTTCCGATCTACATACATTTCAATTATGTTAAAAATTTCGTTTACTATGATCCACCAACTACGGTTTTAGTGACCCTTCAACTAAAACGACCAAGGGAAAATGTCATTTTAACGTTGTAACTCATTGAAAGCAAACCTTTATTAGTGTTTGAACTTAGGATTTGAAGAAACTGTTTCTGTACCAGAGTTCTTATTTTGGTATCACATAAATCAACTGGAATTATTGAATGGGAAGGAGACGAAAGGCTGAATGCAGACAGTCACTGCATAAAACGGATAAACAGAAGGAAGAAGAGATTCTGGGTGCATCCTATTTTTCAAAAGCGTGACGAAAAGGGATTGTTTGCAATATTTCATCAATATCTAAGTCAAAATGAAGAAATGTTTTTTAATCCACACAAGGATGTCTGTATAATAAATTTGGTGAATTTTTTGTTGCATTACAAGACTCGGGGAAAGGAGGTTATGCTACAAAAACTAGGAAGGACATCTGTCTAGAAACGAAACAGATTGTGACTTTGATGTACAGTAGCCCCATGGTTTATTTGGTGCTGACTGACCGCTGATGGCTTTGAATAGCTACCAGACCTAAATTATGTATCCCTACGCCGAACCATATGATCTGCAAAAACATGTGTTTATCAGCTGTCACTTCTGACAGTCAAAATTTAGATACATACCTAAATTGTTCACTCATTGCAAACATAACACATTAAAATACATTTTCAATAATTGTAGTGATAATTTCACTACAATTATTGAAAATGTATTTTAATGTGTTATGTTTGCATAGGACATTTCCCAGAAAATACACAGTTACATATTTAGATAAAAAAAATGTTTTTAAAATTATAATTTGTTTCATATTGAAACTTAGCTGTTTTCTAAAAATTATTCAAAATCATTACTAAAGTGTCAAGAAATTTACAGATCACAGTACAGCAGTACAACATGTATGTTCCACACCGAGAAACTAAGAATATAACTCATCAGCACACTTATGTATATGCAAGCGATAGATGCAATTGAGCCACAGTGTCAACCAAAGGTTTATTTGATAAATACGACGATGCAGTTGGAGAGTCATAGTTTCGTGAGCAACGAGATAAGGTACAGAGTCTGTTCACAAAAAGGAAAAATAATGTTTACCATTTATAGCTGTGAGGTTTGCACTGATTTGCCTGGAATTTGTTTGCAACCATATTTTAAAACATTTTATAGATATATTTGAATTTATTTTATTCTGTATCAATTTATACCAAAATCAATTAAAAATATTAAAGAAGCCCACATAGTTCATATATTTGTCAGTGCGTCAAGGAAAATTACTAAAGCACATTTATGTTTTAATATCTAGTAGTCCTAAAAGTGTCATCTGTAATTTTTTTAATTCTGAATTACAAACAACAACAAAAATTCGCAACCAACTACACCCACAGTTACAGGTCAGAAGCTAACCTGTTAAGTCATTTATGACCTTGTACCAAGGTATGCATCTGTTTTAAAGATGAACTTTTATCACGAGGGATGAATAATTTGTGTTAGATTTGGTACAGAATGATTTTCATAAGAAGCCCATTATTTTAAATCTGGGAGTTTTTTCCCACAATTGTGGGAAAAAAGTTACAATCTATTGTATGCACACTATATTATTAACTAGTTTTATTAATAATGTAAATATAGACTATACAGTTATCAATAAGGAAGTATTATTTAAATTTTTATAACATTTATAACAATTAATAAATAAGAGAATAAATATCCCTAATGTGCCAAATTTTAGTGATTTTTAATCATTGTTGGTGCACACCGTTGTTACGGACCTGCTGAACTTTCAGCCTCTATATTCCATCATAAAGATTAAAATTTTAATATATTAAATACATTAAAATATTTTTAACAAATTTCATGCTACCCGGTGGTTCAAAAATATTTTCTTGTTTTGTAGCATCTTACTACCCATTTGGGCTACACGCTTATGTACTAATTACGCTAATGTATTAGGAAGGATATATTTATAGGAAGTACACTAAGGTCAGCGTTTGAAAAAAAAAAACAATACACCCGAACTAGATCCGAAACTCGATCTCCCCATCACCAGCAATCTAGTCTACTACGAGAGTAGCACCTTGGACCATGTGGCCACTGAAGCGGGTTTTAACAATATCAAGCTGGTTTTGTGGCTAAGAGATAATGAGGTCGTGTAAAATACTAATTCTGGCATATAGAACATAATAAAGGATGTTTACTTAAATTCACTAAAACTTTGTGATGATTGGTGGGCGGGCATTGTTAATTGTTTAGTTCCTTGTATGCATGTTTAATTGTGTGTATAATACTTATATACATTTTATGCGTCATATTTACAAAAGCATTTTTGAATGTTAATATCATTTTATTTTATGTTTTCATGTGTTTGTTTGTGCACACTTATTTTCTAATTTTGTTATTTAGACTCAATTTAGTAAATTAACTTATGTATGTAAATATATAATTTATCCAATAACCTGATAATATAAAATGACTATTAATTTTACAAATCAAATATATTTAAGTTTAACATATTTATTTTATTGTAAAATTAACAAAAGTATAAACATGTATTTTAAAATAATATATTTTTTGTATATAATAGGAAAAAATACTCTTCTTCTCTCTGCCAATATGTGAAAAATATAACTTTTTTTTTTCTAAATTCCACTTTTGCACGTAGAGGACATAAATTTATCTAGACGTATATTAAGTTTATAATTTGATTTTTTAAATAATTTGGAAATACAGATTAGTGTACATTTCATAGTTAATATGTATTTAGTGTTAATATAAATTATATATTTAAGTGATTGTTAATTTGAATCCAATTAGAAAACTAATGAGACGGAAGCGAAGATGGCACAAATTAAAAGAAATATCAACAAGAAACAACCAGTGTAATATGAGGCTCTAAAGAAAATATTTAATTGAATACTAAACCAATTTTAATGGCTGCTCATTATATATAGAAAAGCTTTCTATATCCATCGTTAATTATTATATTTAATTTAATAGAGAGTCGTCTCAACCTTACCACAAATGAAATATAGCCAAACTTTGTGACAGGTCTTCTAGTTCAACCAGTTACTAAATAGCATTTTGTGCAAATATAAAAAAAATAATGTAGGATGAATGTTTAGTTAGATGGTAATTATTATAACACTCCCATAATCTATTGATATTTAATTATATATCATTGTAACGATACTTTTGTATGTGTAGGAGAGACAAATAATTTCTGACGTACAAGATCTACAGTCAATAATTTAGATAAGATAAATAAAGTTCAAATCTTTGCTAACTCCACTATCAATATTGTAGGGAAGACAAAAAAAAAAATTCAAAGCCCTCTTTCAAAAATATACTGAGGATAAATATGTTTCTAAATTCGTCAAGACCACTTTCTTACTGAGGTAAATTATTTTTTTCATTCAGTATTCATATAGTTCAATAATATATGAGTGACCTGGTGGTCAAGGGGTAAGGTGTCAAACTTCTGTGCTTGCGTCCGGGGTTTAATCCTCGGTCCCGGCACAGATTTATCTGATTACCAAACCCTTCCTTCACCTCTGACAAGACGTGTATTAATAACTTGTGAATGTGAGGAATGCCAGGCCTCCACCGTGGTTCGGATTCCACGTTAAACTGTAGGTCCTTCATTTCATCTCACAATCAACCTACCATTACACATTAGCGTAAGTGCGTACAACCCGAACGGGTAGTAAGACGCGGTGTTAATAATAATAATAATAATAAATTATATTCGAGCTGTTATAAAATTCAGAGGGATATTTTAACTTGTTATTGGAAACAATATTTTTGGAAATACAAAACATTTGTATCTATTCGATTAATGCTCTCCGTTTGTTTCTGAGCTATTTTAAAACTAAGTTATGTAATTTATTTTCGAGTTATCTAAGGAACTGGATTAATAAAAGTTATTACATCAGTTACAAACTTTATCAATACGAGTTTCTTTTTATCATAAAATGGAAGCAAATAAAAAAATTATTTTACCGATAATCGGGTAGCCAGAGTCCAACCCTTATTCGGATGTATTGGGTGTGATTCACAGTTTGGTTTCCAAACCTCTCTTCAGGTGGTTGTTGAATTCCATCATCATTTTCCGGTCTCTTACAAGCAAGTAGGTTACTAGAGTTTAGAAAAATAAACGGTTTTTACTATCATTTGAATACAAATGATTTTATCATTTGTGATATTTCCACAAAAAAAAGGTATATCATCCCATCATATGACGTTATGTATCGTTCCAGTAAATTATTTAACTTGCAGAAAGTTTCTCAAAATTTAGACCTGACAGTAGTTTAAATGGTTGATATTCAGTTATGTCAATAAAACGTCACGAAAAGAAAAGTGTATATACATTTTTCATCGTTTTATAATGTAAACGATTGATGAGTGGCCGATCTCTTTTCCCTTATTTCTCTCACAAGCGAGAGCGTCACACCCGAGATCGACGTTTAAAACTGATTACAGTGTAATCTAGTGAGCGATATCGATAATCGAAAAAATCACTTAAAGCACTGCGCACATACAAAAATCTCTGGCATATCCGCCATTTTCACGCTTCACGTGGCACGGTAAACCCTGCACTTTGAGGCAGACGAGAGATAAATTTTGCAGCAGGGACCATCCATATTGGAAGTCTGCAGATTACTCCTATTGAACTATTAATAGAAGTTACATTTTACTTAATTTATGTATAGACACATCAATCCTCTCCATTCATCGAAATAGGTTCATGTTACAAGTTTTGTTGAGGGGATTATGGTATGTAACTACACCAACACTTCTTTACCTGAGGAATGGTAAGACTTACGTTTATTACACATTCATTTTGTTTAAACGAGCGAAAACCTAAAATATATTATTTTTATCTTGTGCTCCAAATACGAAGTTTACTACCAAAATAGAGAAGGGGAGGATATTTGAGTGGAAATTGACCCACGTTAGAATGGATAGAGCATAAAAATCTCAGCGATGATTCATAACTGAAAAATTACTCCTCTATTGCAGCGTTTTTCAAATTGTGCTCCACCGTGGTTATCTCAGCCTCCGTAAGGGTATTTTGGAATAGTATATATTTGTATTTCACGTTGTGAAATAACATCAGTGATTAAGTTTTTCAATTTCTTCAAATTTGATTAAAGGACAATTGACAAAGGCGCGGCCAGAACATGTTATATTTCCGTTTGTTTTATACTTGTTAAATTTAACCGTCGTTATTGAATGTTCATATTATTAGTGTGAATATTTTATGAAGATTGCAGCATGTATTTTTTCTTGTTCAAGGATTCATTTATTCCAAAGCGTTTGAGAACCCCTGCTCTAGTTCACCCAGACAATATTTAAACCACGGCCTCCAAGTACCTATCAAACCAATATATCAAAAACTGAACGCTTTGGCTAAGGGATCATTAAACTTATTGAACGAGTGATACATTTTCAAAATGTCAATTTGTTTAGCGAGCCACCCATTTTAAAAAATTCGCCGCATCACGTATTTTATATTATTGTAGCCTGTTCAGAGGATACGCCATCGCACTGTTGTTTATTTAAATGGGTGGATTGAATTCGTAATTGTAAATAAAATAATGTAGAGCTGTTAGTTATTTTCTTACTAAAACGAACTGTTTATTGCTAAAAAAAAAATACTAGGATGATTAATTTTCAAACAAAATTATGGTCAATTATAGACAATATTAACTTAATGTTTAACTTACTGCGAAGAACGGCATTCACTTTTTTATACACGTTGTATAATGTTTAGGAAGTAACTTTTCACTACTATTCGAATGTATTTATCAATATTTTATCTGACACATCTCGTCCGTAACTTAAAAATTCTCAATAAATTCTTTCAAGTAAAATGGGGATCATAGCCGCTCTCGTTCTCATGTTTTTGAACCAGGGAAATATCAAGTATACTACTCACCCTCGATCAGGCATGACAAGGATTTATTTACAAAAATAATGTAAAAATAACATACAAGTTTGTCGATGACAAAATCACTCCGATTCATAAGAAAAAGTCAAAAGTAAAACTTGTATCTTATTATATTTAATGTAGTAACCCGACAGATCCATAATAAATTGAAGGCGGGGATATTTTCCCTTTTTATATTCACACAACTGATTTTCTAGAAATGCCTTTTTTTCTTACATTTACTGGATCGGTAGGGTGGTCTTTAATTTATTCTATTTCACTTAATATGTGTGTAGATCTGATGATTAAAGCTTGAATAAAAACTACAATCGAATGATGAAAACAATAAAATGATTCGCTTAAGTGCAATTAGTGGAAGGTCTCGCATAAATTGTTGGTTTTGTTAGCGTGGAAGAAGACTCAGCCCATATGATTGGTGGAAAGGTATCTTCAGAAGAGGTGTACGTATCCGTTATATAGTCTATGAATTTTGATAAGCCTTCATCATTAGGTGACACAAATTCCAGGTCAAAGGCGAAACAATCTTCAACTTTGAACGGATCTAAGAAACGCAGACCAGAACACAATTTCACCCATTGGCTAACCTTGTTCGTAGCTAAGTAATGTGTACAAAGCTAACATCCGGACCTTCCTCCACCAAGCTTGGTTCAAGTGAAAATAACACCCTAAAGATTTTAGTGTTGGACTAAATGATTCGCACATCATTGTGAATGGTTTTTTTCAAATTCCACAACAACCTCACGAAGCTGTAAGGGCTGAAGAATTTCTGAATAAAGTTCAGTAATTGCTTTGATAATATTTTGTGTAGGATGCTTCTTTTATTGTTCAAGAGGCAAAAGACCAAGGGGATGTATGATCCGTTAAATTATCCATGACGAGTGAATAATTGGAAGAAATATTTTTGGCTGTATTCAAATTTTCCATCAATTTACACCGTTTGGAGACCCTTAAAATTTAAGTATATAAGGAGTTCCTAAAAAAACCAAGAAACTTTAACCACTTATTTATTCACAAGGACTAAACTCTCACCTTTCTTGGTTAGTGGACATATTTGAGCAATTGGGGTGTGAACTCCATTAAAGTTAGTCAGAGGCTTGGGCTTTAGAACGTAACAAAAGTTAAACCCTTAATAACCCAGTTGCAATGAAAAAAGAAAGAAGAAAACTCACCTATTATGTTTAAATATGCTTCTCACTTTCTGTTCACTCACCGCCACTTACTTTCACCCACCACGATGTTTATTAAATAATCTAAATTTAAAATTATTCAACAGAAAAACGATGTTGTGACGTTGGCTAACTACTTCATTCATGTCGCACATAATCAATTCTACTGAAGTGATACGAAAAGACTGGGATGAGCCGTGTTCACAGAAAAGGTATATATTAGCAACTTAGGGACGCGCCGTGTTCACGAAAAAAGTAAACATTTTCAACATTGGGGCAAGTCATGCTGCCTAGTTTTACTAATCTCCTTATTCGGGACGAGCCGTGTAGCCCACACATTTTGATCTGTGAGCCCACTTCTGTGTGTGTGTTTTTTTACCTTCTTTGGTTGAAAATGAAGACTCACAAAGACTGGTAGAGCAAGAGCAATGCATTGAATAGGAGGTCTACATGAACCATACCAGCTTGTTTGGCTGAATGATCTAACACGTTACTCTCGCAATACACTGGACTGCCGATGATGGGGAGATTGAGGTTCGAATCTCGATTGGATGTACTGAGGGTGGTCTTTTTTAAAAAAAAATCTCTATTATTCCTCCACGAAAATAAGGGTACACTTCCTCTAAGTATAACCTTCCTAATCCCTTAAACTATTAGCGTAATTAGTAAATAGGCGTATAACCCGAACGATGTTAAAAATAATACCCGCTTCGTTGGTCGCATGGCCTAAGGTGTACCTATCGTAATAGAAGGGACATCCGATGATGGAGAGATTAGGGTTAGAATCATAGTAGGGTGTACTGAGAGTTGTATTTCCTAAATTGTTTTATATTCTCCCTCCACTAAAATGAGGACACACCTCCTCTAAAGTCAACACTATACATCTCTAACACACTAGCATAATTATTAGGTATGAGTATACACCGAACAGGTATAAAGACGCAGTACTATTTTTTTAAATAACCATTTCACCCCGTCATCCCTTCATTTTATAACCAATTTTACAAGCTCACCTGGGTAAGGGTATATATTTACACTCAGTTTTTTAGAGAAGAAATAAAAATATTGTTTACCCACGCGCTTACAAAAATACTTGCTATTAGTCAATAATTTAGCCATCCAACACTGGCGGAGTCTTTACTCTACCAGGTATGTAGGGGTTCAATCATAAAAAACTGCACTTTGATGGAATAGTGACCAAATTAGCTTTCACGAACCATAACATTCACTTAATGTTCACTTAAAGTAAATAAAATAACGCAATGTAAAAATGTAAGCAAAATACGACAAGTGACAGCGATATTTTTAAAAGAAAGTCAACGATTTTATTTTTTATCTGATTAGATTTAGAGTATTTGTTATTAAGTGATACTGAAGTTACAAAATAAAGTTCAAGAATAGGTGACGATATTTTGATTTTCGCGAGACTTTAAAGATACCAATGAAGGTAAACTTATCTATTCGCAACTCCTTCCCTCTGGGCAGCCCAGTTCAGTTACACAAGAAATGTCTCATGTTAGTTATGTCTCCTGTCACTATAGCCAATAAATTAGAATATTTATCTTGATATCAGTGCCGTTATCACTTCTTCCACATTGGAGCCAATTCATTAGATTAGTAGAAAAATTCTCAACCGAAATAAAATGATTTTGGTTTTTCTGAATATTTTAACATTCATTTAGATGTTGATATTATCTTCAAGCATTGCGTTTGAAAAGATTCCTCCTTATTTGTTTGAATCATATATAAATAAATTTCACCATTACACCGACTAAGTAATGACATATTTCACCACGTCTCACTACCATTTCGTGTTATATGTATTAGATTAGGCCTAAAAACTCTAATAGAATATGGATTAGGAGGGGATGTACTATACCTCGAGTGAGGGAGAGTAAGTACCAACTTGGGAAAAAACACTCTACCTGGATTCGGAACACGATTTTCCTCAGCAGCCCATTAGATTGCTTTAAGATGGGAATGTAGGGTACGCGAGCTAAGCGCAGTGTATTACCAGTTTTTATCGAAAATCTTTTTCGCCCAAAATAAGCAAAATATCGCTCCAGTAGAAACTTAAAGAGTTTATTTTTCTTCACTTGGTGATAACAACATTTGTTGAATATCTGTCATGAGCATAGTGGCACTAGATGAGAAACTGTTTTAATGAAAAGAAAAAATTGTCATAAAATTCCATGACACCCTTGACAGATATTAAAGGAGTGTTGAGGTAACCATGTCAAGAAAATTAATATATTTTCCTACAGGATAATTATTTGTTTCATTTTGACCAAAATAGTTTTATAACATAAAAACTTCAAAAACGCATACCTTAAATCGTGTTCATTTCAATCCCATCTTAAGCCAATGGACCACCAACGTGGGTGAGTGTTGAGAAATAAATTGTATTGGTTTGTTTGAGTGCTAAACAAATGTTGATCCCAGAACTAGCACAATTACATTCCATTTATATAAAATATATAGAAAGCTTATTTTACTGGTTGTACCATAGTGCAGCCTTTAAGATAGAATCATAACGAAAACGGTCAAGGTAGGGCTGCCTTTCAGGATAAACGGAACGTACAGTACATGCGGATATAATGTTGTGCACAGAGTACCGAGAGTAGGCTTTTTAATTCCATTCAATCAATACGTTCTCCTTGTGAAAGCTAGATCATGATAGTAGGCCCATTGGTTTCAATAAATCATCACGAGCTAATGCAGGGCTAATTGAACTATGGCTATTGTTTGGAACCACTCCGGAGGAAACATTATTTGACTGTTACAAGCTCTGACCATTAATTACAAAACTTAAACCTTAGAGAAGGCGATGATAATACAAACCTAATCAAATCCTATTTTACACATTCCCGCGGACTCTCTTTTAGATTAATATCTTGGCTGCTACTTTACCTAATAAAACTTAAATAACAAAGGATTTAAATGTATAAAATATACGGTAGGTATTTTTAAAAACCGATAAATCCCTATAACATAATATTGTTTATCCTCACGCTACGTAAAGAAAATAAAGTATATATTCTCTTGCGTTAAATGGCATGGAGGTGGGGGTACTTTAAGGTTTAATATAGCTATGTTTTAATTCCCGACAACCATGATAGTGAGCACATGGACTAATGGTCAGACTCATCTAGTAAGGTTTGCCGGTAACAGGAAGGATGGGGCTCAATTATCGGCCGGGTGCAATGAAGGTGATTTTCCTAAATGGTTCCCTCTTCTACCTTCATATAAATGTGGGCATATTTCCTTTAAATTCCACCTTTTCATCTCTACTCATCAGCATAGTTAAAATGTTTGTAGGCAGGATGTATAGTAAGACATTGAAAAAAAATTGCCTTATGTATTTCTCTCTCTATCTACACATATTGAAATGAAATAATTATGCCAGTTGTTGGTCAAATTAGCAGACTATAGGAGGTAAAGAATTTTTGAAATAATTAAGAATTTGCAACATAAACGTAGTTTTGAGATTATTTATCAAAAAGATAGATGCTAGAACCTCAATATTTTTAAAGTAATATCGGATAAAATATACGGTATATGATTGTACCTTGATAGTGGTGGTTCTTGATGTGAACATTCACACCCAATATTTCGACATATTCATATATATTATTAATACTTATAAATCCATGCATTTGCTTAATACTCTTAAAAGGGACGTTTTACTTTCTCTAGGACCCTTGGAGAGAAAGTATTGTGATCGCCAAAAAATTCGAGCTCTTGATTATGATAAATGTGGTTGTTTCATGACCCTCTGAAACTAAAAAAGCTATTTTCGTAATGCAATCTGTCTGTCTGTACCTTAGGCTAGAGCCTAAATTATTTTACCAATTGGACTAATACTTGGTATCTGGAGTTCTCATTTGGTCCCGATTTTCTCGAAATTCGTTCTAACGATTTTGATTAAATTTTATATAGATACATTGTTTATCATTATAAACAAAATAGGAATTTTCATTTTTTCAAGAAAATTATTTTGAAGGTACTTTACATAGGAAATTTTCCTATTTTTATCATTTCTCCACAACTATTTGAGATACGAAATAACTTATCATTGCAAGATTGTAGTACTATTAAATCTAAAAACATTTTATTTGAAATATATTTAAATAAAATCAATAAATTTTTAACTATAAGAAAATATGTATACTCTTGAATTCGGGTATTTGAAATTTAACTCGTTTCTTATTCTCTTTGGTGTACAAATATATTTCTTTTTTCTCAATTTTTCTGTTCCTAGTTATTAATGTCATAGAGTAAGTAAGTAACAGGGTATATTATTTAATTTATGATATTTGGTGTAGTGTTTCTACAACAATGTATAAACCTATTTTTTCATTTCACAAATCTTACAAGTTTTTAGCAAGTGTATATTTTAAAATAAAAGCGGGAGAAAGTATGTACAATTTATTTAATATAGCGATAGTGGTGTAATAATGTTGATCAACTTTGTCATTTGTGGGTTGCCAAGACTGGTTATAATATACGGTTTAACGGCTAATATTTGTGCACATATAACATTTGTGAGCGTTCAGGGTTCCAACTTCAAGATGACGTAGCTTTTACAGGAGAGTTTAACATGAATAGGGTGCACGCATCTTTCACTGCTCTCTTCATGTGAATGCATGGGGAGATGTGGGCTGATGACCTCCTCCTTTGACCCAGCACTTGAGTTGGTATATTCTAATATAATCACGTAATTTGAGTCAATAAATTATGGTGGTGTGTTTGTTTAAATATAAATGTGAGATATTTATTTTAATTTACTGTCAATGTAAAATAATTTTCTTTAGAATGATTTAGTTTTATAGTTTGGGTGAAATAAACGCATTCTATGCTATTAATTATTATGAGGCTTGTTGCAATTGAAAATGGACAAAACATGGAGAATATTGTCTTGTAAGGCTAATGCCTATCTTAACAAAATTTAACAATTAAAAGACTTTTAGATAAAAGAAAATGTTCAGGTAGATAGATATTAACGTAAAAATTTAATATATATATACCAGAAATATACCTGCCTATGTGAATTTCAACCAATTCCCAGTTTTAAATTATTCGTGCCTCCCATTTAGTAATTAATATAAAATACTTAATCATCTTAAGGACTTCAATCAAAAGTTAAAATATATAGGAAATTTTCATGTTTTAAAAAGAGGAGGATTTATTTTCTCTAGAATAGTAAATTAGCAGTTAGCTGTGGTAAACAGATTTGAACAGTTTCTGTTTATTTGTATTTAATGATTTGCAAAAATATCGTTTTATTATTTGTAACTGTCGCTACTTAATCCCTACCCCATGAGTAATTTGCCCGGGTGGCCTTTGTACAGGGAGGGATTGTTGGATAGGAGCGTTGGAATTAATCATACCTGAAGTTTTGCTTAGTTTTACTGTAAATGATTGTAAAGTACATATTGTGATGTAGTCAGTTATAAATAAGTTCAAAAAGATTCGCCAGCCCCCTACTCCTAGTCAGTCACTCTGCCAAACAAACCTTCTGTACGTTTACATTGGTGATCTATCCCTACCTCGAACTGGGGACAAGAGAGTACCCTAGTGTGCTGCGACACTCTCCCGTCCTCCTTCCAGCTACTACTGTTGAAGTCTTAACCCTCCTAATAGTTTAAAAGTATGTCTTTATTTCAACGCTTTTGCTTAGTTCCATAGCACTGATGTGTAACTATACATACATTATTATTATCTGTCTAAAGGCCAGTTCACACAGAATGCTAAGCTAAGCTATGCCTCGCTACGCTACGCTATGTGTTTTCCGATTGCTGGCCGGGCAATTCTTCCATTTCCCATCTTGAGCCATCTTACGTTGCACATAACGTAGCTTGGGCTCCGTGTTGAAAAGACGCGGTGCTGGTTTGGTGAAAATAACTAAATAAGTGTAGAAGTTTTGTTTTCAGTTTGTTTCACGTGTATTTAAGTAACATTATATTTAGGTTTTATGTATAATAGATGTCCTTATATTAAGGACGTAGCGTTAATTGAACAAGTCAAACTTCAACCTCCTAAATTTTCTTCATCTTCCAAAACAGCTGCTAACAGCAGCATCTTTTCTTCCCCAGTACTATCACCTGAACTCAAACAAGACATTTTGGAGAACGCTATCACAACTAAACTTCACTGGAGCAGACCAGAAAGAAACAACACTGGAGAGGGGGAGAGGGTTGTCTGTTAAAGCTTAGCGCTTAACATTCTGTGTGTACCGGCCTTCAGGCTTGCAATACAAAGAAGTAGCACTTGTCTGTTAGGTAACATTAATATTCCCTAAAATGTTACTAGACACTGACAGTAACGTTTAATGCTATGCATCTTGTGTTTACACTATGGATAAATAAAATTGTACAGGTATCTATTTTATATGTATAGTTTGCGTATGAGCTTGACCTAATTAACATATAGAAGCATAAAGTAATAATTATATGCATTGCAATTTTGGAAGCACCCTAGTTTTTAC
Source organism: Timema californicum (assembly GCA_902141385.1). NCBI lineage: Eukaryota > Metazoa > Arthropoda > Insecta > Phasmatodea > Timematidae > Timema > Timema californicum. The sequence goes on along the minus strand of CABFOW010001409.1, from coordinate 51,758 downwards.
TACACGAGCCATCATTGAATCCTGTTACGTATGAGTGACTACAAAGTTGATCAGCGTGTTTTTTTTTGTCAGCACGTCTTGCTACCCATTCGGGCTATACGCATATATACTAATTACGCTTTTAATTTGATAATCGTATGGTTGTTTGCAAGCAGTATGATAAGCTTGTGTCTGTGGGACAGCACCTCCTAGATATAGTCTGTCTTCGTTGTTGAACAACGCGTACATGTAGGGCCACGTTAATATTCCAATATCCCCCACCCGGCTACCTCATGCTTAGAAGAGACATACCACCCAGTCTCCGGACGATAATTCATAACTCTGAAAGAAGAAACACGTATTTCACCAATGACACCTTTTTCGGCTATACCTGGAATTGAAACAGGGACATTAATCTAAGTAGGGGGACACGCTAACAAGTGAGCTAAGGAGTTAGACTCTAACTATTCAAACGTGCCACGAATGAAGACGGTTTAATTTAGAGAAAATGTGCCATCATTAAAATATAGACAGAGGAAAACCATTTAGGGAAAGCCACACACAGTACACACGATCGTGATTTGAGCTCTTGTCTCGCGTCATTGATAGTCTAATCTATAACGAGAGTGACGTCTTAGTCCTTTCTCCCGAGGAGATAATCAAATTATACTCAAAATGTATGTGAGTAAAACCCAAATTACCAACCCCGGCTAATATATTTCAATGGTGGTCCGCTCACGTGGCTTCTGTTTCCTAAGCGGTTTACGGGCGCGTCCCTGACTAGCCACTGGAAACTCATCATGCTAGTCGCCGGGCTACCTCCATTACGAACTCAATCATCATGAATGAACAATTATCACACATTTAATATATTTTTCAATGTAATTTTCTTCTGCCATTCTCTAACGCTATGAATTTTGCATAATTTTGCTACGATTCCTTTGCCACGGCAAATAGTACATTATTATTATTACTATTGCTATTATTACTATTTTCATTCAGCAGTTTATATTATTTTTATTGTTTTGATGATTCATTAATTGTCTTTGGTTACGTTTCTTATAAGTAATATCAATAGATAGCCAAATCCTCTTCGGCCCTTGAGTCAATAGACATTATATTAATAAATACTAAATATTCTAGAAGACTGAAAAAGGTATTTGGGTGTTAGATGATTAGAAATTGATTAAAATCCACCACTTTTGTGTTTCATCATGTGCGAAACATAAGTAATAGTCATTTACTGACAAGTTTGTTAATTCACTAACTAATCAGTCCAATCACAGTTGAATATATCCACGGCAAAAGTCCTTGGACCTACTGACGACGGAGACTGGTATTGATCAGATTTGATCCGGTGCTCGTATTGCAAGAGCTTCTGCCCCCATGTTTCTCTCCCATTCTGTCCCATTGCCCTCGAGGTGGGTCTTAGTGCACCAGGAAGGATCGATGACACAGCATCCGTGATTGGACGGCTGATCTTGGTGGCGACATTGAACCACCCTAATCAACAGCCCGGAACTCTTCAAACTAGCTGACGGTGTTGCTTCCTTAAGAGTAGCACTGATGAACCTCTAGTCAAAAAGGTCCTAAATACGGGCTGAGGGTACGATCTCATTAGAGTAGAACATACTAATACAGTGACTGAAGGCATGTACTTACACTAAAGAAGGGGACTAAATAAACAAACCAAAATAACTCCGAATTAGAATTCTTTAATTAGTGTAATACATAGTTTTAATATTCCTAATAACTCACTTTGGTGGCCACGTGCTCTAACGGGCTTCTCTCGTGTTGGATTAGACTGGCGAAAACGAGGAGATCGGGGTTAGATCCCGGTTGGGTGCATTGAGGGTGGTTTTTCTTAAATGGTTTTCCACTCTCCTTCCACGGAAATGTGGGTGCACTTCCTCTCAATTAAACCTTACTAAGCCCTAAACCATTAGTGTTATTAGTACATAGGCGTACAACCCGAATGGGTAGTAAGACGCAGTGCTAAAATAATAAACCTAGTATCAAAATGATAAATGATACAATATTGTATTACAAAACTAAATACAAATAATCCATGGGCTGTGCTATTTCTGGAAATTAAGAATTTAATTTATATCAGTAAAGAAACACGCAACTTGTATTAAAAAAAATACCCTTTCGCTAGATCTTAAAACGTAGCGTGTCTTAAAATATTTGAAACCCCCTTTTTTAAATTCAATTTATATTTTAAGCACTTTGTTGTTTTTTGTAGTTTGTGTTTTTTAAGAAATTTGATTTGTTAAAATCTTGGGAAAAAATGTTATTTGAGTAAAAGAGTTTCTCAATATATATATATTTTTTCTTTATTAAAATAATATTCAGAAGTTTGTCCAAAGCAAAACTTTCTTAGTGATAGTAAAAATGTCGAAGCGCAGATGTTGGCTCACTCCCACGGACATCTAAGAAAAAATAAGGAAATATTTTACTATAAGCTATCCCGGTTGAGAAAAAAATAATGGAATTCTTAACTGTTCGTGTCTGAAAAACAAGACTGATAACTTGGCTTTTATGATAACTTGTTCTGTTCTTTATAGAAATGCTATTTAAGAACAGCCGACAACAATAGTATTTTGAATTCTTTGAACACTCTGACTTAGAGCTCCAATAAATTATTATAGTAAATTATAGAAGTAAAGTTTTTTGTTTGGAAAAGTTAAAAATCTGCGATAATGTGGTGAATAGTAAATATGTAAAGGGGCTATTAATAATGCATAGTATTATTGTGTTTACATAATAGACAAACAAAACTATTTCGCAAGGCAACCATCGGTAAGAGAACTTATTAAACTAAAGATAATTATTTCATCACATAAAGCATGTATACCATTACAAAATAATACTATCAATAATAATAATAATAGTAAAAATAGTAGTATATAATGCAGCTGAAACATAATTATGTTTATATTCATATAATTCTGAAATATATTGGGTTATTTTCATAATAGTTTGATAAACATTATAATCTTTATACAGCTTACGGACATTTAATTTTAGAACTGAAGCAATGTATTATTTTTAAACATCTTCATAGGTTAAGGAAAGGAAAATCGTTAATTTCTTTAAATGCAAGTTACTGATAAATTATTTTAAAAGACATCTTTTTTTGAAATTGACATGTAACATAAAAGATTTTTAACAAATTGTAAATTATCAAATAATTATGGCAATAAATAATTTAAATTGTATCCTAATTTATTTTAGAACATGAGAAGCAATATATTTAAATATAACTTAAAGGCTCTAGTTGAAAAATTAAGATATAAGTTAAATAAACTATATAAATTAAATAAACTAAGACATTATTTTATGACTATCTGATCTGATAGAACTTAATAACAAAAGATTCCCTACCATACTATTGTTTCTTGATACATAATACGTTTTTAATTTATAATATACTTCATGAATTTAAAATAGCTTGTTTGCATTTTATCTAGCTCTTCTGCGTAATACCAATATATTTTTACTTTCTAACATAAAGAGAAAGTATTGATATCGTGAAAAAACAGTATTTCTAGATTATGACAAATATTTACTTTTTATGTGAACACAAACCCAAAAAAGTGTATTCTACAATTCTGTTTGTTCCCATGTATGTCTGTCTTGTCTGTCTCTGACCATGGATCCGAAATGGTTGGATGTATTTTGTTCAAACTTGACATTTAGATCTTATAGGGCAATACCTCAGGATATTCTTTCTTTATTTTGAGTCTAGCACTTAATTTAAGGGTAGATTACTGGTGTGATTTTTTTTTAATTCAAAATTTTTCGAATATGGCAACACATGTTTTGTTTAAAATGTATGTATAGGATTTGTTTGACATGATACATAGTAGTGTATATTTGGTTTTTTGGTCAAAAATTCGTTGGTGGGTATCTGATAGTAAGTTTTTGAAAAGTTGAAATTTTTAAAAATATCTCTAACGATATGTTCAAAATGTAACCTATGTCTGGAGATTGTGTAGCATTAAAAATAACAATGTATAGTTGTTTTGAGGGTAAAAAATCATTTATGGGTATTTTACTAATGACACATTTTTCAAAAACTTAAAATATTTAAAAAACGGCTCTAAAGATTTGGTACAAATGTGATATCTTTAAAGTATTTGACATAAAAAATAACACTGTTTACTCGTTTTTGGGGTAAAAGATAATTTATGTGTAGTTTTTTTATTGAATACTATTTTTTCAAAAATTTGACATATTTTACAAATGGCTTTAACGAATTGTTTCCAAATGTTTATCTTGGAAGTGCTTAGCATGATAATCAACACTGTATATTTGTTTTGGGTTAAAACCTTATTTATGGTTATTTTACTGATGACTGTTTTTTTCAAAAACTATAAATATTTTTAAAATGACCATAACAGTTTGGTTCCAAATTGGGTATCTTAGGAGTGTTTGACATGGTAAAAACATCGTATACTTGGTTTTGGGTAAAACATTTCATAGAGAGTAGTTAACCGATGAGTTATTTTTGCAAATTCAAATTATATTTCGAAAAGGGCTATAACAATTTTGCTTGAAATCTATATCTTAGTGTTTGTCATGAGCATGATAAATAAAGTTGTGTATTTGATTTGGGATACATAATGGCCATGGGTAGTTTATTGATGACAGTTTTTTTTTAATTTGAATATTTTAAATATATCACTTTAGCGATTTGGTTCAACATGGGTATCTGTTGAGTTGCTTGTATTATAAATAGTTATACATATTTGTTTTTCTAAAAGAAAAATCAGTTAATATTAATTAACCAATGATTGATTTGTGCAATTTTTTTAATAGCAATAATGATTTGATTCATAACTATTATCGGGGGACTATTACACATTATCAATAAGAATGTATCTTTATTTATTCAAAATAAATAAATTTAAGAGTTAGGAAAAATTGTAGAAAATTTAGATTTTTTTGAAGTTGGCCTTCAAGATTGAATTAAAAATGGTAATCTGTGAATAGTTTTTCGTGATAAATTAGAATACATTTTTATTTTTACAAATAATAAATAATTTATATTTGATTATTTAAATTTTGTTAAAGATATTTGAGAAGTGTTGTTTAAAATTTGTATATAATGAGTGATTATTATCATTAACATAATGATGTGATTTCTTTTGTGAAGAAAACATATTTTGGTGTAGTTTATTTAAATCATATTTTTGAAATAATCTTAGAAGCAGTAGCACACAAGATAAGAACATTTGTGCGAATGTTCTTACTATTTATTTTTCTCCATTAGAAAAAAGGAAAGAAAATATATCTCATTCTCCTTTCCAAGAAATAAAGAAATGTAAATGGCTCCATTGTAAGGATTTGAACATAAAAAATAATAAGGTGGCGGACCAGTAACCATCTAATATTTCCCAATTATTTTCTGCGGGAATATGTCTCCATTGGTAGCACCACAAGAGATAGATATTTCAATATATATTCCTTGGTGTAAGATGGAATTATTTCAGTTATATTTCTGAGTAAAATGGAATAATCTCTTATGTAATAGACTTTACTAATGTCAAGATTGTTTGAAGTAAAGTTTTGAAATATGTTTATATAAATTAATTCAATGCTCAACAGTCCCACACGTGATTGGGAGATAAGAGGTCAAACCCCAGATAAATTTCTGAATATTTTTTCTTCAGCTTTTTTCCAGTTTGTATTCAAGAAAATACAGGTATATTCACTGTAAAATCAACATTAAGCAATTTATCTTCAAGCTATGTGTCTAAATTTACTTTTTTTAACCTCGTCTCAGTAGACCTTTGGGTATAAATACACTTATAATTATTATCACATTAATGTAAGGGGGGAGAAAGGTGGAAATATGGAAGAAATATATTCGCCTTAGCACTTCATCTGAGTTCTAACTTCCTCATCCTTACCCAATAGCGTAAATAGGTTTGAGTATATTTTAGACTCACATTTTTTATCAAATGTAATTGATCATAATACAGATATAATATAGTAACCTATTTTTAAACTGTTTTCCTAGTGCGTAATCAATTATTAAACTAATTTCACACAATCCATTTCAATGTAGTTCTATTTAAAGTCCACCGGGTGCCAGGCCTATCCTCTAAGGGAAATAAGCAATAACAAATAGTATGCATATATGATTGAAACTATTCATGTAGAGCCCAAATGAGGGCAACGTGACCATTCATATTCTCACCAGTGCTCTAACTTGTCCCACGCTAGTTCAAATAAATGTAGTCGTGTATTAACCGCAGTGAATATAGAGTCTACATTACATTACTTTTAAAAGCGAAAGCTCAAAGCCCACCTCGGAGAATGTAACGAATCCATGTAACTTTTGAGTTCGGGAAGAACATTTCTGAGTAGAAAGAGGCTGTCAGACTTGGTTCTGTCCCAATTGGTGGTCAGCGGCAGGATGCTTGTTTGTCTGTTGCTCCCTAGAGGTGCTCCTTCTATCCGTCAAACTCACTCTACTGGACAAATAAGAATCCAATCTCACAGAATCCATTACCGGAGTCACGATGGAACTCCCACCCACTTGGTCTCGGGGAAAATGTATTTTCCTTTCTACACCCTTCTTTCACCAAGATTTCTTTTAGGCTTTTATTTTATTTTTACTTTTCAAGACTCGTTTACTTGGTTCTCTTTTAACTTTGGCATTTTCAACCTTTTTAAGTGTTTTCCTTTCCCTTTTATAGATTTTTTTACCCACTTGAAGCAGATTATGGAGCATCGCTTATTTTGACATCTTCAAATTGGCTAATATATTTTTATTTTTTGCCTAAATTAGCTTGAAGACACAATTATGTGTATAAATTTTCTTCCACATATAGGTTCTGTAAAATTTAAAGAAAGTTAAATCAAAGAAATATTTTAAGAAAATAAAACAATCGAAAAACATAAAAAGCGTTTCCTCATTTGTATTTGTTTCAAACATTAATAACTTAATATTAATAAACACGGAAAAGAATGAAAGTTTAATATTTTCAAATGGATTTCTAAACCTAGTTATGTTCAAAATGGGCGCTCATTGTATATATATATATATATATATATCTCAGTTTTGTTGTCCAACGCACCTCTCTACCATCACCTCATCTCGCCATAACGCTGTGCTCACGCTACAATTTCACCCTCACGCCATAGTGAATAACGTTATATTTGTTTCTCCACTCCTGCGGTCCATCCCAACAACATGCCACGGTAAACCTGAAATTTTCCCAATTTTCTTCCTTTACTTGCATTCTATATTTAAATAAAGACTGCATATATTTCACAAATAACTAATTTCTTAGCTATTATCATAATTATGTAATTAGCTGCAGTCGGATGAGAAGACACTTTTTTGAGTCATAAAAACTACAAATACAATTTGTCTAAAATCATTCACATCTGTCGCTTTTAATTGATAAGATCAATATATATTGAATCATAATATTAAACTTAAAAATTTAATCAAGGTTGAATGGGAAAAAATATGTTTTCATTTTCTAAAAACTTATTTATACCATCAGATTATTATAAATACCATTAGTTCCTATTTTTAAATATATGTTTTAATTTATAAAGGATACTTTTTAAAAATCTAATATTTTTTACAGTTGTCTAAATTATCTTACTCACCCCTGTCATCAGACATATAACAATATTTTTATTTTGGACAGCTAAAACACAATATTTAAATCTGGATTAATATTCAATATTACCCATTTTATTTTTTATACTTACTATCAAAATTTACGCACAAGATCATATTACATAAATACAACTTTACTTTCTCCATGAAGGTTCAATTGTAACAAGGATAAAACAAAACATACAACTTTATGCTTTAATAAAATAAGGGATGGCTAGAAGTTGCGCAGGGCCAAGAACTTTCTGAAAAGCCCCTGAAGCGAACGATCCGACTGTAAAACTGCCTGAACGTTTCGCCTGTTCCATCATGCAAAGTAAAAACATTAAAGTTACCTACAAAAATATTTATTCAGCAAGGAAGCTCTACTTACATATATATTCCCAACATAACCGTTGAATATGAAGTATTTTGATGTTGAATGTCATTACATTGAAACCCTCTTTCGATTCCACATCAACTCGTCTTATTTTGTTATTCACAAACATCTGACAAAAATATAACTTTACAATTCTTCGCGTAATCCTACGTTAGCAAGCTCCAAGCATATAAAGTAACTCACCAAACGAACAGGAAACAGTTTTTTAAATAATATTTTCCTGGATTCTAGCTATATAGAACTGTTTTCTTCAAGAATATATTATTTATACATTGTTTGAATATTTTTTAATCTGACGCATGACTGACTATGGATAGGATTTATGGTATTCTCTACTGGATTTACATTACGACTGTCAAGGAGCTGTCGAAACGTGTTCGATGAAAGTCAGTGGAAAATAAGTTGTTGTACCACAGGTATTCATTCCTCCCTCTCAACGCTCTCCTCAAAATACAGATTTTATCTTAATCTTAAATACAAACGGTTCTTATTTGGGTAAGATATGCTATAAATATCTTTACTATAATAATATAGTCAAGGAGTTGTATGTTTTGTAGCTAAAATTTGCATACGCCTGTACAATAATTTGTACATGGCTAACGAACCTATGATCTTTTAGTACTGGAACAACCACATCAGTTATCATATTCGTGAATTTTGAAAAATTCCTCGTGGAAGTGTGGGAATCTAACCCGTGAGCCAATGGTCTGCCATAGAGTTATCCAGGTATAAATCCCAGTTTCAGTGTCATTCTTCACTCACAGCTCATGGCAGAGTCTGTGATGGACGTGTGGAAATTATCGGCTAACTATTGCTCTATTAAGTTACGTGCTAAGTTATTAAGTTACAAAGTCTTAAGTAATAACGCATAGAGATACATATAAATTGATACATAGAGATCTAAAAATAGGCAAACATAACGACCTTTCAAATAAATGTACATAAAACCAATATACAAACATAGAGATCCTTATACATAAATACTTGTAGACCTACATATAGACAAAGATAATTTTAGATATAAAAGCATAAATGTTTAGAGATACACCTAAATAAGCCCCTATACAGTCATAAATACCTACAGAGAAACAGTAAAAAATTAGTTTTTCGGAATAGAGGGGACGTCAATTTTCCCTTCATCTACTCTGAATGGTTTGCCTTGATTAATTATATTATGATCCTTTGTTATACGTTACACCACAGGGAAGAGTAAGCTTTATTCCCTACAGGGTAAACGAGGGGTACATATTATTTAATTATGAAGCTTCTTTTTTCAATATTACAAAGTTTTTATCAAAGTTCCATGACTATGATAAAAAAAAGCATAAAATTATCACTATTGAATCGTTTACTTTAATCGCCTGTTTTGTCTAAAATAATTGCATTGATGTTAAGCTGGGAAAAAAAACTATATATTTATTTATCAACTATTGCTGTAAATAATGAATATCCTTTACTTCTATTTGTGTTTATATTTCTTGATGCATCCTCATAGCTTGATTCCACAGTATGTTGAGCCAACGCCAAACAACCGGAAATAAGAATTCAGTGACTCTACCTTCGACCAAATGCCTTGATATGGTTCAGTAGCTTCATTTCTGAAAAAATTTTAGTTTGCCTTTGAACAAATTTTGTTACAATTTTTTTTTTGACAATGATATATGCTACCTAACCTCTAAGCTCCCCACCTTGAACCATCCTATTGAACTTTCTTTTGACCCATCTCCTGCACAAGCCCTTGACATTCCAAGACTCACTTTTTCTTAGACTTCCCTTCTCCATCCCACTGCCAACAATTTCCACCCCACCATTTTCAGTTTCTCCTGGAAGAGAAATAAAAGGAAAAAAAACACTTAACTTTTATTTGAAAATATCCTTTTTTTACTTTGGATTCTTTCCTAAGCCTCATAAAATTCCATTTCCTTTTATTTTTACTTCAGATTTCTTAACCATTGATTCCTTTCTTCTATTGTTGTTGACTCTCATTGAAGTTTAAAGATATTTTCCTATAATTATGATTTCTGTGCACCTAATGGTTTGACTTTAATTAGAAAAACCGTAACACAAAAGTATCATAATATATTTTAACAAAACTGTTACTCATGAACCCATTTATGTTTCTCAAATAAATATTAAAATAACCCGAATCAGTGGTCACATAGCCTAACATATAATTCTAGTTATAGATTGGATAGCTGTGAAGGGGAGATCAGGGTTTGAGTCTCAGTTGGGTGTACTGAAGGTACTTTCTCCTAAATGGTTTCCCACTCTCCCTCCACTCAAGTTCGGGTACTATTTAATCCCTATTATCTTATTGTAATTAATTTATGCGAATAAACAGAACTGATACTAAACCAAGGTGGAAAGAAATTAAGGCAAACCAACTAAAGTAGGCCTATCTTTAGCTATTTACAAATAAAACACCCATGAACAGAAAATATTATAATAGATAACTGTTAATTTTGTGCAAAGGCAACCAAATGTGTGTAGCCTGAATACCAACTCTTGAGATGTAGATTTTATGAAATGCCATTGACACGCAAAAATTGGGACGGTTGATCAAAATTACTGAATAATGGACTATAATGTCAACAGTGTTGGAAAACATATTACCAATTGATTTTGTCTATGTTTATATAAGTGCATTACATTTTTTAAATCAAATTTGTAAACAAAAATGAATAAAATAATATATTAAATATAAATCTAAAAAAATTCCGATTTATTCTTTAAATTGAAAGATGGTACATAGACACGGTAATCGAGCTCGCAATACCCCTACAGCACTGTTTGACTGGATACAACATTTAGACTAAGGTAAAGTAAATAAGAGCGGAGCGGAGCAGAACGATAACTCTGCAGACAAGGAGCTTAGCGGAGCAGAGTGGGATAATGCAGCGTGGAGTGGAGCAGAGCGATGACTCTGACGACAAGAATCTTAGTGGAGCGGAGTGGGATAGTGCGGTGCGGAGCGGAGCAGAGCGATAACTCTACAGACAGGGAGCTTAGTGGAGCGGAGCAGAGCGATAACTCTGCAGACAGGGAGCTTAGTGGAGCGGAGCAGTGCGATAACTCTGCAGACAGGGAGCTTAGTGGAGTGGAGCAGAGCGATAACTCTGCAGACAAGGAGCTTAGTGGAGTGGAGCAGAGCGATAACTCTGCAGACAAGGAGCTTAGTGGAGCGGAGCAGAGCGATAACTCTGCAGACAAGGAGCTTAGTGGAGTGGAGTGGGATAGTGCAGCGTGGAGCGGAGCAGAGCGATAACTCTGCAGACAAGGAGCTTAGTGGAGTGGAGTGGGATTGTGCAGCGTGGAGCGGAGCAGGGCGATAACTCTGCAGACAGGGAACTTAGTGGAGCAGAGTTTGATGGTGCGGCGCGGAGCGCAGCAGAGTGATAACTCTGCAGACAGGGATCTTAGCGGAGTGGAGCGGGATGGTGCATTGCGGAGCGGAGCAGAACGATAACTCTGCAGACAGGGATCTTAGCGGAGCGGAGTTTGATGGTGCGGCGCGGAGCGCAGCAGAGCGATAACTCTGCAGACAGGGAGCTTAGCGGAGTGGAGCATTCCTCCCAATACCCTATTTCAATCATCATCATGTCTTTGTTGAGACTGCAACGCCGTTGATTTCTTCCCATTATTCACCCATTATTTTTTTAATTACTATCATATTTTCACTAGCGTACAAAGCGGCCACATTCAAAAGTACACATTTTAAATTCATAGCTCTTTTTACATTGTTTCAAAAGCAATAGAGGCAATGCTAGAAACAAATTGTGACGACAAAACTTACTTAACAATCAAAAAAGTAGCTTCCCCCTCTTCCCATAGCTTGTTAAATATACCCCAGTTGTAGTGCTGAAGATGCTTTACTTGCCATGAAGATTTTCTGTTATACACCTCAGCCACAATCTCCATGTTATCCATGTTGACTACCGCTTTGATCGCTCTTGAAAATCAAACTGGCTTGTTCCTTCAGTGACCGCTGTGCTCCGTTCTTGTCGCTCCGCAACGCACCGCTGTCGGTGTATCGGGTTCTATGCTCTAGTACAGTGGCTCCCAAACTTTCTAGATTCGCAAACCCGTTTCACAAACATCCGAGTTGCGCGAACCCCCTGATAAATATCCATAGCCATGCACTTCATTTTATACATAATTTTTATAAAATTTAATTATTAATTGCAATCAAATTGTTTGATTCAAAATTCACTCTCAATTATAAACTCATTACCCTTCTGTTCATTATATATATAATATTTATATTGTTAGAATAGCGTTGTTAAATTTAAATCTAACTTAAATCTAACTTAAATTTAGCTTGTTTTCGTTTATATAATGAATTCTGTTAATTTATATAATTTTTCTTGCTCTTCGTTTTGAAGATGTATCATTTATATGTAAATTCAAGGTCATTGTGACGAGATTTTACTGTACATTACAGTCGTTGATAGAGCTAAATAAATTTAATTGAAATAAATTAATCAGATCATTATTGTGGTTTCGTTTATATAACAAATGCTTGTAACATTAATTTTTATTAAAATTAGTTTTGAAGAATTTCTTGTTTTAAATTTAAATATATGCCTGTGTGGCTAAATTACTAGGTATTTATCAGTCGGACCAACTTCAATGTGGTTTATTTAACTTATTTGATTTTTGATTTATTTCTGGTTTTAAATATTTTTTCTAAATCTCTGATTGAACCATGTTCACTCACTGAACAGACTCTGCTTATTCATGACACTACGAAGTTACATGTTCACCCAACGCCTCTGCTCGCTTTTCCTTTGTAAAAATATACATGGGTTTCTTATTGAATAAGATCTTATTGTGCTAGTGAATTGTTATCTTTGCTCTTATTGTGGAAAATAACGAATATATATTTGAATTATTATAAAGGATCCCCCACCCAATGGACTGGGGCATCCGGGGTTCACCCTCACAAGGGCCATACATACAGGAGTCCGTCCAGGGTAAGTGGTGGTAACTTACAAACAGCAAAAGATTTTTTACCGCAAACAATGGTTGAAAGTAGATACACTCCTTCTAAATAACTATTATTTCCATAGTAATACTAAATTTTCAATCAAAGGTGTTATCGAACGCGTCAAATAATACTTCCCTGGGTTACTGTTTAATTGGATTTTTCGTAACTAATTGAAAGAACATATTATTAACACAACTATTATGTCATTTGTTTCGTGTTTGTGGCAACAAGAAACATTATATCGCATAAAATAAAAGAGTGTGAAATGAAATTTATCACCAGGCGATAAAAATAAGCAAACCGTACAATGGTACAAACAGTTCAAATTACTATTAAATACTTGTATACAGTCGAAATTACAATCGATGTTGCCTTGGTGACGAAAATAAAACAATTATGTGTTTCAAAATATTAAAGTTTAATTATAATATATTTTAATTGATTTTTAAAATATAATTTCAGTGTGAATTAATAAATAAATAGTCTTACTAAATTAAATTATTAGGTATATTCATAGATAAATGTAAACATAATTTGAAACAAGTGAAGTATTTTCCCACCATTATCATCAAGATGGGAACACAAAAGTTAAAATCCATCATGGAAATAATTTTTTAAAAGTAGAAATTAGTTATTATTTAAGTAATAAATGGAGGGTAGTTCACTTAAAATAGTAGTATTTGGGTTTGTAAAAGTGTAATTTCCCAGTATGAATGAATGTGAGGAAGATGCATCACAAAAGGATCATAAAAATTAGTTAAAAGAAAGACTGGTCGAAAAAACGTAAAAATATGGTGAGATTCCAAAAAGTTCAACACTTACCATTGAATTGTAGATAAGTTATTCAATATTTCAGTGGAAAGTGTAAAAATAGGTGGAAGTTCTTCGGAAGTAGCTTTCCATGGTTTGTTTGGTCTTTTTGAAGTCCAAACGGCTTATACTAGGTGCTTATTCACTTTTAATTTCGTTACATAAAAAAATTGCTAAAATGCTTCTCTTTTTGCAAGACATGAATTGCATTCTGGGTTGTTGTTTTTTTTTCTCAAAAAAATGTTCATACAATGGGATAATTACATAAAATAATTAATAAACAATTTATGAATTTGGAATTATAAATTCTGAAACGTCAGTAAATTACTCTTAATATTTGATTAAGATAAAATTCAATCAAGTTTGAACATAGAAAATGAGAGATAATCAAATATGCAAACAATAGTGATCAACATCCGACTATTTAGGCAATGTTGGTTCAGTCAGCTGCTAGGAGGTTTTAAACTTCCACCCCTTTGTTAACAAAGATGCTCCTAGATGTTGCATGAGGATTATCGAGCTACGTTCGTATTTGAAATTGTATTTATTTACAACTAAACAATTAGACATGGGATATTAAAACCCTTAGTTATTATTTTAAATATCACACTAAAGGAATAACGAATTACTTTAAGAAAACAACTAAATATACTTTTTACGAGCATGCGTTCTTGAGTCATCTTCCGACGTTGACTACATATTCCCCAACGATACGGTTCCAGCAAGTAGTTTGAAAGCAGAAGGCCAAAGAAATTGAATATCTTGACCAGTCAAGTTAAACAATAATACATAAAGTTCTCATCATCCATACTACTCTCGGTACAGAATATGTACCTATATTTTGTCAAGGGAAGATGAGTACAGTGAACAGTTTTCATTGTGAGGCTCGAATTTGTCAAACTAGGGATATTATTATTATTATTATTATTATTTAGCACCACGTCTTACTACACGTTCGGGTTATACGCTTTAAGTACTAATTACGCTAATGGATTAGGAATTGGGAAGGTTGGATTAGAGGAAGTGAACCCGCATTTGCGTGGAGGGAGAGTGGAAAACCATTTAGGAAACCCCCCCCCCCAGTTCACCCGACCAAGATTCGAACCTCGATCGTCCCGTCCTCAGCAGTCGAGCAGCTCAACACAACTAGCGCATTAGCCAACTACGCCACCGAGGTGGGTAATTAGGCATAGTTTTCCCATTTATTTCCAGAGCCCTGTGTGAATTTGGGCACATTACTTAGTTGTTATCACAACCTCATGGGCCAAAACTGTTCTTTAGAGATAGTTTACTTAGAAAGTGTATTTATATTATTATTAGCACCGCGTCTTAGTACCCGTTCGGGTTATATGGTAGGCTGATTGTGAGATGAAATGAAGGAACTACAGTTTAACGTGGAATCCGAACCACGGTGGTGGCCTGGCATTCCCTACATTCACAAGATGTCTTGTCAGAGGTGAAGCAAGGGTTTGGTAATCAGATAAATCTGTGCCGGAACCTAGTATTGAACCCCGAACCCCAGCACAGAAGTCCGACACTTTATCCCTAGACCACCAGGTCACCATGTATTTATAGACCTCATTGTTGACTTATTATGGCGGTGAAGGTAGGACATAAGCTGCATTCGGAGATCACTAATAATTTATTACAACTGATAGTTTGTTTGAACCAGTTTTGATAAGCTAGGTTTGACCATAGAAATAATGTAGGTCTCATTATGTTATAATAAGTACAGGATTTATTTCATATTGGACCAATCGTATAGCATGTCCTTCTCTGTTAAGATAAATAAGCTCTGTTGACATGAATAACCTAACCGACTCTCTTTACTGGGTAAAAAGGTTGAGTTAACCAATGATGTTTTATATATCTTCTAACCAAATGTAATTGTACATGCTTCATCCCCTTTCCCTTCTACCACCCATTAAAAGGTAATATTTTTTTTATAAAAAAAGTTTTGTGCTGATAAAACTTTGTTCGTGACTACGAATACATACCCATGTAATATTTTAAAAACTTCAGTTATTACTTTTGTCTAGTACCAGTCAGAGATTCGAGGGACGTGCTGTCTAAAGAGGGAGACTCTCTACCTCCTCTCTTGCCACTAAAGAACCGACAAATCCTCAGGAGTGATAGACTGAGCATTGTTTCAAATCTCTCCCCTCGCCAACCCTTCCTCGGCATCTTGTGTGCTTTAGGGGAGGCCGAGTAAACATAGTCGACAGACTGCTTCATGCATATGATGAGAACATTCGGACAAGAAAGTAAATAAAGCCGTATTTGTCATAAAAGAATGTATATTTCCTTTTTCCCTTAGTTCTACTTTTTTTTTACTCTTGAAAATTCTTCTTTGATTCCTTTATTTTTCTTCTTTACCTTCTTTATCGTAACGTGTTTAACAATAACTAGTTTTAAGTCTTACTTCCCCCTTTATTTTGTTTCGAGTATTTTCCATCATCCCCAAGTTTGTAAACCATTAGATACTCTCATTTGTAGGTTTGGTTGCTCAGGTTTAAATTACATGCACGCAGACAACACCCAATGTGGGGCTTAATATGTATTTTAAATATATATATGACATTGCCATTGGTAGGATTGTTTTCAGACCTGTATGTTGAGGTTCGACCCCTTTCACCCTAGAAAATAATATCAATAATATATATATTAACTATTCCTCAAAACCTATTCTAGTAGCTTATTTTGTATGTTTTTATATAACATCTTAGTAGTTGATCTGCTTCAGTGGCCGCATGGTCCAAGGTGTCACGCTTGCAATAGACTAACCGCTGATAGCAGTGAGATCGGGCTTCGAATCGCCATCGGGTGTTCGGTAAAACCACCCTTAGTACACCCAATTAAGGGCAGTTTTCCAAAATGGTTTTTCATTTTTCCTCCAAGTAAATAAGGATACACTTCCTCTAATTTTAACTTTCCTCATCCCTAACTCATTAGAGTAATCATTATATGCGTATAGCCTGAACAGGCAGTAAGATGGGGTGCAAAAAAAAACACCTCATTGTACCCGTTTGGGCTGTACGCAGACATATTAACTGAGCTAATGTGGCAGGTATGAGGAAAGTAGAATTTAAATCAACTGCACTGGCATTTGTATGAAGAGAGAGGGAGAAACAATTTAAGAGTAAACACCCCATGTGTAGCCAGCTGGGGTTTGAATAAGGACCTCCCCATAACTTGCAAAACAGACTAGACAAGAATGAAGTGCAATCCACGTGTCCACCAATTAGGGTAATTAAAGTGTAAAATAAAAAAATTAAATGGACGATTAATATATTCAAGTATTTGTTACTGGACTACCATCCATCCACAACGAGTTTTATTAAAATATACAGTTATATAACAAAATAAGGTTGACATATCTAGTATTTTAAAAATATGAACTTATTTAACGATAACTAGTTTTTAAATGTAGTTATTAGTAAATTTATATTCCCACAACGATGGTATTAAGTTCTAAAGCGTCAGTCTCATAATACATCGAATTGCCGGTGACTGGATAGTCAAGTTTCGAATATCTGCCGGGTTCACTTGTTTTTTGTGTTTTTTTCAGATGTGAACTATAACTTTAGTTTTCACTCATAATCTCCTTACTAATTGAGTTTTACTTCTTCTAAACAACGTGGTATAAAACGTTGTGATAGAAATAAAAAACTATAATTCTGAATTTCTGTATTGTATACCTTAGCGGTAAATTTATATCTGTCCCAATGATAATAATTATTATTATTATTATTATTACTTGGCATTCTGTTCCATACATTTTGTCAGGCAATGCGCCCTGTCCTCGGCCTCCTCCTTCAGCTCTTAGCAGTAACCTCTTCTTGTTGAAAGCTTCGTCGACTATTAAAATCCTTGACCTAATTTCCTTGGTTCAGTAGACATCCTTCGTCAGCAGACTTCCCAGGTACTTGAACTGCTCTAAGTTTTACAACTGCTGGTTTCCAATTTTTATTTTCAGTGGCTCTTCGTGTTTTAAAATCACTGTCACTTTTAACTTTTCAATGTTGATCTCTATACCATATTATCTCCCTATCTCAACAAGCCATTCCATCATTTCCCGTAAAAAAATATTTTTGGTCAGCAAGATATAAAAAATTAATAATACTGGCCTATTTTTGTTACTCGTTATGTTCCCAACATGTATGAAAAGAAATCAACAAAAAAATATAACGTTGGCTCTTTCATTCATATATTCATGTTTTCCTATAAATATTATGGATCTACATTAGAATACGGTCATTTGACACACTATGAGTCAACTGTAGCCTTCAAATTGTGGAAATGTTGTTTGTCGATTCAGTTATGTTAGCTAATATTATAATTTTATTCCCAAATTTAAAAACCCCTCTACATATTATTGGAATTTAAAATGTTTTGGGACATACTTGGAGTACAAGTTTGAAATAAATAAAAAAAAAATTATTATAAAAACTGTTTTGGATAAACTCCGGGAATCATTGCCGAAAGGAACTGTTTCAAGTTTCGAATACTTAGATTTGTAGTTTATTTGCTGGAAGATAATAGATTTAGTTTAGGTGTTTCTTTACTGAGAAGCCCAAACATTTAATTATTTAGAATAAGTTTAAGCACCAGGACTATTAAGGTATTATCAAAACGTGGAGATATATTGGTGTGTTAGGAGACGTATACTCTCACTAACGTGGAAAAGCCATGGAAAAATCTTAGTGGTAAATATTAGGAGTGAAAAACCAAATCACCCGCATAGTGCATTCGGCTGAGATTCAAACCCCTATCTCCCCAGTACAGCCAATTAAGTATATAGCGCATCTGACTCCTTAGACCTTATAGAAGGCTAACACCAATTAATAGTCGGCTAGGTAAGTCTGGCTTATCACTTACGTGAAGGCTGAGGATCATATCCCAGCCAGATCGGTCGAAAGTGTTTATATCCTTAAATGATTTCTCTAGTTTATGTTAAAATATTGTTTATTAGCTAATCTAAAAGTTATTGTATGTTTAAGTTTGCCATATTTAGTGGTATGGTTCTAATTTACTCAAACCCTATTTAGGTTTACTTCTTCCATCAAAATGTTGATAATATGAGAAGGTTACTGTGGGGGGTCGAAGCGAAGAAGCTTTAACCTTCAACTTCGGCATTTCGAAGTTTTGCACACCACTATTAATAATAGTTATTAAGTGTGTCCTTTTATAAAACTGTTTCTAGCCCTGTTACTTGGTTGGGTATTAAATATTGAATATTCTGTTTTAGTATGTTGGTTTTTTATTTGTGCTATAGTGATATAATTGAATCGCAAAAAATAAGGTGTCTAGAATTTATAGATTGTAAATAACAAAACGAATAACCCATTCTTTCACATAAATTGTGTTGAATAAAATACATGATCAGTGACGTCAAAGCTAGACGCTATATTTAGATTCCGTAACGGTCTGAAATGGAGCACCCGCAAATATGGAATTTCTCTCCCCATTATTCAAATGTTGGACGACAAATGATGAAATATAACAGATCCTGCTTGAGCAGAAAATATATCCTCCCCGCACGAAAGTACAATTTATGAAAACATAAAGTCAACAAATCAGGTAAGACGACAAGACTATAAGTTATATCTCCTATTAAATCAATATCCACCACACAACATTTTCCTCGTCATTCATTAACTTAAGGGTGTTCTCGAATTGGATTTCCCTGGCTGATTTTAATAAAGGTTTTGCATTTTAAAAGAATGAGGTTAAAGGATTTAAACTTTAAATCTTGTGATTTGAACTTTTGATAAATATAATCAATACCTGTAAAATAACACTATTAATAGCCGTTACGGTGGCAGAATAGTCTAATATGTCATTATAGTAAAAGACTTGACAGCCGATGATGGGGAGATCGTTGTTCAAATTCTGACTTGGCGTATTGAAGGTGGTTTTCCCGAAATTTGTTTTACACTATAAATACTCAAAAATGCAAGTACACTTTGCTTATATTAAATCTTCCTCATCCTTAACATGTTAGCTTTAGTGAAATGCGTACATTCATAGTGAGCAGAAAGACGTGGTGCTAAAAAAAAACTTATATTCATGTACTTAAATATTATAAATGCTGGCCGTAATCATAAATATTTCTATTTTCTAAAATACCCTTCTCACAAAAACTGAAATATAACAACCTATAGGTACATACAGAGCTGTAAGTAGCATACCACTAGCCTATATTACATACTAGATGAAGAATGTTTTGATGAAAGACACACGCCCAAAAGTTCCCAAATGAAACCTGAACGTGGTTCATGTGTCCAAATTCTATTTGTATAACTTTTTAACCGAGAATAATATATAATTGGCCTTGACAGGACGTACAACTGGCCTCGATGGGACATACATCCTTCCTTGATGGGACATACAATTGACATCAATGGGACATACAATCGGCCTCGACGGGATATACAACCGTCTTCAACGGGACATATAGCTGTCCTTGATGGGACATACACGCAACATCAATTTGACATACAATCGGCCTCAACGGGACATACAACTGGCTTCAACGGGACGTACAAGCGGCCTTGACGGGACATACAACCGGCCTCGACAGGACATACAACCGTCCTTGATGGGACATACAACCGACATCAACGGGACATACAAATGACATTGACGAGACATATAACCGGCCTTTGCGGGACGAAGATGCAACGCTGCCGACTATATATACGTGGGAAACACCACCACTCCCAAACATCAAGGATCTGAGTAACAGCCAGCCCTAACTTCGAGGCAGACGCTTAGTGGAGGCACCTCTTGGAGACGAGCTCTATAGCTCCGGTAAGACTATCCATCCCTGCAGCATTACCGGGAGATGTCCGATTCAATCGATTGTCTAAGGGCACAGAATAGAACTTTGAAGCATTGAGAGAAATATCTTTCTTCTGGCACCCAAACTCCTTAGCCCGGTTAGCTGTAGTTTTATTGAAAATATGTTTTGTTTATAATTTATTATATTGTATAATACATACCCTGCGTATCAAGGGGCTTCTTATACTTAACACAGCTGCTAGGCCTTTCTAACATTTTAATTATTTAAATCAAATTAATTCAATTTTTGGACAAACACAAAAACCCAACCTTTGATCTTTAATGTTCCCATTAGTGAAAGGAATACAATCAATTAAGTTTAGATAGATTTTTTTAAAATCGTCAATCTGATACTCCAAAAGCAGTTTTTAAGCAAACAAACCACGGTTTACAATATTCGGTTCAAAGGCCCAATTCCCACTAAATAAGGCATTGTGAAATAGAAACAATAAGCAACTCCTCTTGCACAACTGGTAAGTGGCTTCAAACAATACAGGGGAAAGAGTGAGTAGAAATCAATTATTAAATAATTTCAAGTTATACTTTTCAAATAGAACGTGTTAGAAATTTAATTATTTTCAAATGAGAGTCACTCTGGTCGGAAGTATCTGTTTGAACCAGAATAATTGAACCAGGATTATCTTATTAAATTGGAAATGTAAATCTAAACGAGACACGTAATTTGTTGGTATATTATTTATAAATTTTAAGCCCTAAATCTGATTAATGATATAAAATGTATTTGTAGTTTGACCTTTAAACGTGAATTTCTTAAATATAGTACAAGTTTTATTTGACTACAATTTACCTACCAGTATTCAAGGTGATAATAAGATTACTAATCTATTTATAACTACCAGTGTCCAGCGTTTTCTGGTTGATGTTAATAAATTAAATTGTGAATTTTTTGAATTTAAGGTTAGCTCGATTGCGGGCTGACACCAGGTTTTTTTTTAAAGTTGAGATTTATCCTTGTTGATAAATTATGTCAGAAAACGATTCAAAATTGGTCACCAATAAGAACTATCAACCTTAAATCCAAAGAATTTTAACAAGCCTGTTATCTTTACCCGAATAGCGACGGGCACTTTCAGTTATAGATACTCCGAAGCTAAAGTTTAACTTCTCATGTCAAAATAAAAAGTAATTTAAAACTTACTTGTAGACACTATCTCTTTCGTACGGCTGCGTATGATATTTTGTTCAAAATAACTAGATTTTATTTCTGCGATAACCTTCCCCCCCCTTTGAAGAACAAGTCTGCGGGAACACAGAAACAACCCTCTTTATACAGCGCCCTTATAAGTGCACCCCTCTAGCCTTCACAATCAGCCACCCGCACGCAAACAAATGAATAAAAATTTGCGAACAAAGCCGTTAGAATTACGAAGGTAACAATATTGTCTACTGAGGCCATATCTCCCCTACAAAACCTTCCAACAGTTTTTTCTCTTCCTTTTCAACCCTCTCTTCCTCTTTGGAGCACAAGAGTAGTCCCCCGTATTCCTCTTAGACAAGAGGGAAAGAAGGGTCGGAGAGGTATAGTACTACACGGAAATCAATATTATCTAATTCCTTATACTTTCCTTAGTATTTTGTTTGTTTCATTTTTTTTTCAACTTACCCATTCCTTCCTCAATTTTTAAACGTCAACCTAAATATCTATCTAATATTAAGAGTGTGTTGTTAGTTTATTATTGATACTATGGAAATGTTTATATTTATTAGATCTTTTTAGAATACGACACAGAACTAACAAAACTATTGTGATAACCATATCAAGTGTTGGTTAAGGTTCCTTATTCACAGTGTCCTCGTACACGATATCGTTCATAAATCACATAGGCCTAGTAAATATTTGAGGTATTTGGTCAACAACGTCCTCATACATGTTAGTGGTCCTTAGTCACAGCTGCTTCGTGCATGAAATAACTCCCTCATGGCTTAGGTTTTATTTATATTTAAGGTTTTTAGTCACTTAGGCTCTTTATATAGTTAAGGTATTATGCAACAATAGTTTCATAAATGGTAGTGGTCCTTAGTCACATAGTTTTATGCATAAGAAATTTACTAAGTCACAGTAGTCTCATACATAGTAGATGTCCATAGTTATCAAATTTATAACTAATATTCATCAACTCTAATAAACCTGAGGAATAAAAAACTAAATATTCAAATAATTTGGTTCAGGTCCTAAAAGCTTGAATTCCACGTCGTAGTATGAATTTGGCTTTGTGGTAGCCGTGTATTAAGTCAGGCCATGTTTAATTTATAACTAAAATTATTATATTAAATAATTAGCACCTGAATATTTCAAAATGTTTCTTACAAACCATCCGGACTATCAGCTTTTATCTAGACTTATTATTAATACTAATGCTTTCATTGTTTACAAGATGGAGATGCTTGTTGATGTGTGGTAGTTTCTCTTTGCTTAAATCTGTGAAATCTAGCACAGAGAGATTAACCGGTCGCTAATTCATCACTGTGAAAGGGGAAATCAATATTTCACCAATTCTATTTTCGACAGTACCAATAATTGTACTCCGAACCATTATCTAAGTTTTCAGACACGCTACCAACCAAGCATTGGACATTCATTACAATATTAAGTTAGAAAGGATAAAGGTAAACATTAGATAGAGTGTACCAGCATACTCGCAGGGAAAAGCGGTAAACCATTTGGAAAACTCCACCTTCAATGCACACGACCGAGATTAGAATACTAACCTTCTTTTTACTGGAAAACCAGACTATATAAGTAAGGCACTTAATCAGCGTATTCATTAGTGCGGGATTAAACCACTTCTTATAAAATGAATAATGGTCATACTTATATTGAGCTATGTGTTAATGAATAATGCTTTTAGAAGTCAAGAGACTATTTGAGGTCATGAATAATAGGAAACAAAATATTACGAGCACATTCGGCTTTGTAAACTAAGTTGTATTGTTTCTCTTATATCTTGGGAAACAAAAGTATTCTTCATTTTGTAGCGTTAAGCCTAGTACTCACTTGGAAAATTTTCCGGATAATTTATTTTATTTGAAAACCCATGAAAATAATGTAGCTCTTGTTTCCGACATGTTTAAAAAAAATTCTGAAACAGTTTTTAATATGTTTGAAAACTATTTGCAAAAAGTGTTAATGTTTTCTTTGCGTTTTTCAAAGAAGAAACAATGGTATTTGTCATACATTTCAAATGGGCTACAGGAAACAAATTTTACATGTCTGGACGTGCTTGAAAACATTGTTAATAATAAGTAACATGGGTAAGTTTGATTTTCTGTTCACACAGAGTTTATCCGTTCCTTATTTTCCCATATATTTCTAGTTTGTCACGTCTCTGACAAACTCTAAAAACTATTAAACCGATATAAATCTTTAATAGCAATACAATGTGGAAATACAGCAATACAATACAGTGAAAAGAATGCATAAAATAATAAATGTTTTAAATTTAATCGATGAAACGTTATCAGTTAATGCCAATGAAGTTGAAAAAAAAAAGGTTAAACCCCTTCGCGTGCAGTTTTGTAGAGAGTATAGAAATAATGATTTGAAATATAAACAAATAATACGGGGGAAATGTTTGAACAATGAAGTCTGGACGTGAAACAATATTTGTGTAACTGTTTGCAAACAATGTGCCAGTAATCTTTTCCCATGCTTGCAAACATTTTACCTACTTTTGTGAACAGCAGGATACATTTTATAAACATAGAAAAACAGTTTCCAAACAGAGTTGTAAAACAATGCTTCTATTAGCGTTATAAGCTTTAGAAACCAAGTACAAAGCCTGGTATGCACTTGGAAACATTGTTTCTAGATGTTTTAGAAATGTTTCCTGTTGTTCTAAAACGTAGGGAAACTGTTTGCAAACATGGAAAACATATTTTTGGCGAACAGTTAAACAAAAATTGTTTCGCGTCCAGACTTCAATGATGAAACAGTGTTTCCTGTCCAGAGTTCAGATGAGTAAAACAGAGGTATTCAAACTTTTTGTTCACGTACCCCATATATATATATATATATATATATATATATACAATTTATCTTCAACTTTGAACCCCCAAAGTTGTTGGTGCATATTGCAAGCTATAAATGTTCTTTAATCCACATATAAAATAAATTACTAACAAAATAATGAATAAAATGATAGAATATTAGTAAAATAGTAGAGCACAAATAAAAGTAAAAACACTAATACATATTTACACAAACATAAATATTTCAATGTCATCATAACATTTTCCTCAGGAAGTAGTAGTGTATTTCAGTAAGATAAAGTTTAGATAATTTCTTCAGTTTGATGGCAGCATATTTTTCTAACAGTATATTGAAAGGAGAGAGAGAATGGTTGATCTGATGAATGGAACCAGGATTGGACAACAGTGAAACGTTTATGGGTGAAAGAATTTGATCTTGGAGTTTGGTGGCTTCAGTTTTTGCTCAATGCACTTTATTTCATACATATTAAACAAAATAATGAAAAATGTATAATATATATTAAAGTAGCTATGTGTGTGTACTTATTAAATTTTATGTAGCCCTTAAGAACGTATTTGCGTGCCCCTTGGGTACACGTAACCTAAGTTATAGTAACACTCGAGTAAAATATTTTGACTAAGGAGGATGGTTTTGTGGATTGTGCTTTGTTAGTATATATTGACTGTTTAAGAAGAAAAAAATAAAATGATGGCGTGTCTGTACATTTTTCAGATGGTTCATACTATACAAATAATCTTCTGACAGAACTAAAGCTGAAAGATAGTAGTGGTTTTAGAAACTTCACTTTCATGTATCATATAGATTCTTAAGTTATTTTACAAATGGTTAGTCCCAGGATAGTGAACAACTGTCTTGGCCCACGCTTTTTTCTGTTGAAAATGTTGTAACACACGGAAAAAAAGTATTATTGGAGCTTATGAAGCATTGGAAACAAAATATAATTAGAACTCATTAATCTTTGGAAACAAAGTATAAATATAGCTCATGTAATCTATGAAACAAAATAATATTAGAGCCCATGTAGACTTGGAAGTATTATTAGAGCTCGTTTAGCCTTGGAAACAAAGTATTATTAGAGCCCATGTATCTTTGGAAACAAAGTAGTATTACAGGCCATGTTGTCTGGGGAACAAAGTATTATTAGATTCTATGTAGCCTTGGAAACAAAGTATTATTACAGCCCATGTAGCTTTGGAAACAAAGTATTATTAGATTCCATGTATCTTTGGAAACTAAGTATTATTACAGCCCATGTTTTATGGGGAACAAAGTATTATTAGATTCCATGTAGCCTTGGAAACAAAGTAGTATTAAAGCCCATGTAGCTTTGGAAACTAAGTATTATTACAGCCCATGTTGTATGGGGAACAAAGTATTATTAGATTCCATGTAGCCTTGGAAACAAAGTAGTATTAAAGCCCATGTATCTTTGGAAACTAAGTATTATTACAGCCCATGTTTTATGGGGAACAAAGTATTATTAGATTCCATGTAGCCTTGGAAACAAAGTATTATTAAAGCCCATGTAGCTTTGGAAACAAAATATTATTAAAGCCCATGTAGCTTTGGAAACAAAGTATTATTAGAGCCCATGTAGCCTTGGAAACAAAGTATTATTAAAGCCCGTGTAGCTTTGGAAACAAAGTATTATTAGAGCCCATGTAGCCTTGGAAACAAAGTAGTATTACAGCTCATGTTGTCTTAGAAACAAAGTATTATTAGAGTCCATGAAGCCTTGGAAAAAAGAATTATTAGAGCCCGTGTAGCCTTGGAAACAAAGTATTATTAGAGCCCGTGTAGACTGGGAAACAATGTTTTATTAGAGCTTATGTAGCTTCTGAAACAAAGTATTATTATATTCCATGTAGCCTTGAAAACAAATGTGCCATTTCTGCAATATAAGTCAATGACAGAAATGGTTTAGTCATAATATTCAAAGTATTTAATTTACATTTATTTTAACACTTTGATTTCAATGTTAAATCAGGGATGAAGAGAATTGTGTTAATCAATAACAACTTATGGTGTTTAATTGACAGTAGGTAAAAAATCGTTACATGCTATGTATCTATGATACCGTATTCCTTATTCATGCTAGTAATATAATTCTTACTTGAATCTACAATATACACATTCATAAGAAATCAGTAGATTAGTTAACCACTTGGTAAATTACCATATTATCCAGGGACACAAATATGTGTTTTGTCTTCAAAATACATATAAATCCATATACTAAGATCATAGGAAAGAAACGCAAACATTTATACTAGCCATAACAAAGTTAGTACAAATTCCCGAATGAATGTTGGGTTCCCTAACTGTACGACCTTCTACCCTCGTACATGGTTTGAAAATGTGGGTATATTGCAAGTGAAGGCATATAATCACGTGTGGAATAGAACTTTAACAGTACTATGGCCGTCAAAAACACACTTGAACATTCACCCGCATTGTCTTCACCCAGACCCCTCTTTACTTTCCAGAGCCACGACTTTCATCCTGTGCTCGGAAAGGAGATACGTTTCTCGCGATGTTAAAGCCCTTTGTTTGAATGAGACGATGTAATAATTAAAATTAGGACAAAGGACATTTGTTTAGGACATTACATTAGTTTATAATGTATGTTTTTGAATCGTATAGACTCTGGCTTTTAATAGCTATTCAATCGTTTTCTTGTGTTTATTTAGCTTATTTTAATACGTGTTTAGGTCATCTACGTTTGATTACACTAATAGGGTAGAGCTGATTAAGGTAGAAATTAGAGAGAATTTACCCCCAATATTGTTGAGAGAAAATGGGAAACTATTAAGGTATAAAAATGAATGTAAATTACATCCGACAAACCGGGATGGACTAGATTGATATTAATTACACGTAACCCTGATGATTTTAATTTATTTTTATAGCACCGCGTCCTCCTACCTGTTAAGGTTATAAGCATATACACTAATTACGCTAGTGTGCTAGGAATCAGGAAGGTCGAATCAGAGGAAGTGTACCCATATTTAGGTGGAGGAAGAGTGTAAAACCATTTAGTGAACAACACCCTGAGTACACCCAACTGGGATTCGAATTCCGATCTCCCTATCATTGTCAATCTAGCCTATTGCAAATTTGACGCCTTACCATACTGCCTCTGAAGAAGGTTAACCCCGATGATGGTCCGTTTAAGGAAAATTTGTGGATTTCCCTAAATGTTCCACTGGAAAACCTATACTCTTCAATCTGGTAGAGGCTTTTGATTGATATATTCTAGAGGATTAATAAATAAAATAAAAATTGTAGTTTCTTGTGATAACAAATAAAATTTATTTTAGGAATAAATAAACCTAAGATCACCTTTTATAACCCGGAATGGTAACAAATAATGTGCACTTCTTGCAGTTTGTATTTTTTCCAAAAACTAAAGTGATAAAACAGTGTCTTGAATAAATAAATAAATTCACAGATTAAATGTAATATTTATGGTTTAAAATGTATTCAAATATTGAAAGGTTTTTCTTGCAATCATTATCCAGGGCAAATTTTAATTAGTGTTTGCTGACAATTTTTTTGAGGTTATGTGATAGGTATGTTACCCCTGCCCCCTTGAGAATAAGCAAACCTCTTGACTTGATTTGTATGAAACGCCTGATAAGACACTATCAAATTAAAGAGCTAAATATTCAAATTGCATAGTTAAACCGTTGCGGGCTGAATGCGTGAAATATCACCCAAAGGTGTTGGCCTCGCGTTGTAAAAAGATATTTTTAAACTATTCAATTTCATATTATTGGTTAAATAACATTTGTTAAAACAAATTATTTTGTATACAAAAATTGATGTGTGACTTTTATGTTTAATTGACGCAGGATAGCTCTATGAAAATTAATCCTCAAATTTGTTTTTAATTCATTTCATGTATTAATAATTGAGGTTCCCTCGTTCTACCAAATTTCAAGATCCAAAGATATCTCTCTATTAAGACGAAATGGTTTTGATTCCAAATGAATAAAACAAATGTGCTATTTTATAAAGTTAAGAACCAGGAGAACATAATATGTATTTATACGCATTTGAAAACATTTGTTTTCGTTTTAAAAATGTATATTTGCTTGCTGCAAAGAATATTACACTAATAAATATTAATTGGGTCTAAACAATAATTTAAAAAAGTTTGAAAAAAAAAATATTTTTCAAATATTCTTCAGTAGCTATCAGTAGGAAGGGAGACTAAACTTCATGATGATTGTCTGGATTTCCTGTGATGAGAGGTCGGGGTTTGAAACCTAGACGGGTGGGACTGAGGCTGTTTTATCCCAAATATTGGTTAACCCTTCCTCCAAGCGAATGTGGGAACATTTGATCTAAGTTATACCCTCCTCATTAATATCACACTATCTTGAGTAAATTATGACAGCCCGAACGTGTAGGAAAACATGGATGAATAAGGAAATAAACCCGCTTCTGGGTCCGAATTTTCTAAAGCTTCACTCTCGTGCTAGACTGGCCTGATGAGTATGGGGATATCGGGGTTCAAATCCTGGTCGGGTCTATTGAGGTTGTTTTTTTATTAATTTGTTTTCTACTCTACTTCCTCGCAAATCCGTATAGCTTACCTCTAAAATGTTTCCTTCAACATACTTACTTAATTAGGTCATTTATCATATGTGCGAATAACCTTAACAGGTCGTAATACGCGGTGCTAAAACAAAATAGGGAAATAAAAAGCTATGAGCCAGGAGATCTGAAAGTGTTTGATAGTTTGAGAACGTGTGCGTGGTGCCTAATTAATCATCAGATAGTTGTACAAGTTAGTATTTCTAGAGAATTGATTGGTTGGTGTTGGAGCAGAGAGCTAGCAGAACAGTGTCCGTGTTGATATAAGACGAGAAAATACCACGTGGAGCACATTTGCAATTCCGTCCCGATGACCAGACACGGACCATCACCGTACTACACCCGACCTCCCACTATTCAAAACATCGGATTCAAAATTCATGAAAGTGTTTCCCCTCAGTAATCCTCCATCGTCCAACAGCCTTCTGAAATGGCTGGCTACCTGGGAATGAGAAATGGGAAGGAGGTTTGAGTTTGTGCCAAAATCTTCAAACGGCTATACATGGATCGTGGGGGGGG
>CABFOW010001409.1:0-21958 GCA_902141385.1 Timema californicum | reverse complement strand
GGGGGGGGGGGGGGGGGGGAGAGCGGGGAGACGAAAGGGTGTTCTTATAAGCGTCACCATGGTAACGCAGCCTGGCTCATTTCCAAGGTTAACAATACCACAAAATATCGCCTCGCTAAAACTTTGCCACTAGGGTGAAATTACAGTATCACTTGCCAAGTCACGTATTACTAAACGATCCTACACAAAAGTTTTTTTTTTGTGAGCTATACCAATTTTGTCTTTGGGAAGTTTTTGGCTTAATTACCAAGAGAATGGGGCGAGATTTTCGAAGACATCAGCGCCGACCTTACGACTAAACGTTATCGGCAAATTAAGGGAAGACTGCACAATAGGGTGAGAGAAAGTTGGAGTCAAGCTTCACAAAACTGTTATTTATTTACCAAAAACTAATTTGAATAGTTGTTTTTTAAATAATACCTCAACTAATTATAATTAAATTAATAATGGCAATAAATAAAATTGTGCATCATATACTGGTTTTGTTCGTGTGTTAATTCCCAAGCTACTTTTTTTTAACCCCGTATCTAAAACAAATAAGGTAGAAATGAGGAGAGTATGGTTTTAGAGGAAGTGTATCTGAATTTGCGTTGATAAATAGTAGAATATTAACTATGGAAAACACACAAAGCATAAACTGCCGTGATTAATTAGTGACTAGAATACCAGCGTAGAAATTAAAGAAAAGTAACTGCATTTTCGTGGCATTAAAGTGAGACATTATTTTGGATAAAACATCCTACGTACACCCATCTGGGATTCAATTCCCGACCTCCGCGTCACCATCCAACCAGAAAAAACTAGGGTAAGACCTGAGTCCACGTGACCAGCGATGCGAGTCACTATCTAAATGGTCCACTGGTATCTAATAATTATATATAACTAGGCTTAATATTTATTTTTATGTTGATGGTAATATCTTAACATAAAAAAGATTTATTGATCATTTTAGTGTTGAGACACTGTAA
Organism: Timema californicum; assembly: GCA_902141385.1. Taxonomy (NCBI): domain Eukaryota; kingdom Metazoa; phylum Arthropoda; class Insecta; order Phasmatodea; family Timematidae; genus Timema; species Timema californicum. The sequence continues at coordinate 20,990 of CABFOW010001409.1, read as the reverse complement.
GAATAAAACATATTACTTGCTACTGATCGTCGTATCCGGACGAAAAATTACCTAGGTTACAGACAAACATACACCAGACCCACAACCTCCGGGTTAAAATGGCTTCACGCCGAGGGATAGCTTGGATACTTCAACACGGGTATCGAGGGGATTTTTACAAATATCATTTGAAACGTGGTTTCACCAGAGCGAGGCAACAAATATCCATCTCGAGTCAATCAACCAGCTTTCACAAAGCTAGATTTAGGTATCAACTCAGCCCCCTCTTCACATAATTCTACGTCACAAAGTGCCTACGCAGACTGCCTATTATGATTAAGATTGTCCTTTGATGAAGAAAACGTTAAAAGTGAGAGGTTTAATAAGTTAACATTTATAAGTACTTTCTTCAATGATCATTGACACTAGCGAACGCCAGTGATGATGGATTCAACCTGGGTCAAGAAGCGCAGTGAAACTTCCGTAAGACTGAGGATCTGGTATATATTTGTCTGTGGCCTAGGTCAACTTGTTTGCTCATCCTAATCACAGATTTTAGATTAAAGCACAAGAATAGGTCATAGGTTTTGAAATTGGTTTACAAAAATCTACAAACTAAGACTTTTTTAATTTGAAACGTCAACACTTTTCATAGCCTTGATAATCCTGTCATATTAGCATTCATACATTCATCCATTAACATATATAGGCTTGTTATGTATATATAGGTTTTTTTTATGTATATAAGCTTTTATATATTTAAACATGGTATTCGTAAACTCAACACCCAAACTGTACCTATAGTTTATTTGAACCAAAAGTAATACAAAAACCCTATACACCCACATCCGGCAAACTATGCTAAAATCATTAAATTGTGTTCATAGTTTCCACATATAGCACCGGACGAGCAAAGCTGTGCAAGCATCCGTGTACAACAGGTATATGATTTAGGCGCGTGGCACTGAACACCTCAACATCTTGGAGCATGACAGAATATCAAAATTAAGAGTTAACAACACACTAGTGAATCTAAAAATAGGAATACATTCTGAGGGTCATAGTTAATGGTCCTACATCACAGCAAGTGCTTGCCATTACTACATGTGCAGTGTTACACGCCTAGCTCTTAGGCAGCTTGTTGTACACTCACGCTTGCACAGTTTTGCTCTTCCAGTGCTGTACGCTGAAACTTTGAACTAAATTTAAAGGTATTAGCAAAGTTTGTTGGACGTAAGTGTATAGGTATTTTGGATTAATTTTGGTTAAAACAAACTATATGATCAGTTTGGGCGTTGAGTTTCCAAACACCCTGTATAAGCAAACATAATTGAAAAAATAATATAGATAGTAGGGGAGGTTTGGAAGGGAAACGATTGATAGTTAAGCTACAGAGACAATTTATTTATAAGCATTCCAAGAGTCTTTTTAATACTCGATATCATTACTATCAAAAGAGTACTAAACTAAAACACTTACTATACACATTAAATACTAATTCCTGCTTACCTACAACTTTATTCTTTCGGCGGATATTATATTAATTAAAAAATCAAATTGAAACTTTCATATTTGGTATGTGTAGTAAGATTGAGGTAGTAACAATAGTAAATGGTAGTTACTAAATTCACTAAAACAATTTTAATATGTTCATACATCAAGTCATGTTATCTAAAGCTTTCACTTTTGATAGATATTATCAATACATTTAAAATAACACAAATAAACTAAAATTTTATACATATTGGCAGCGACGAAATATGTTAGAATATTTTTTAGTGTTCTTTAAACTAAAATCGGGCTATAGTTATCTGACAGTTACAAAAAACCCTAAAACTACTTTTATAGATTTACACGTCAAAACATGTGGTCTGCCAGCTGTCACTCTTGATACTAAGTACTAATACAAATCTGCATCAGGGGTCTAACTGCTTAAAGACTAAATATCACCATCGAATTAACTGCTGTAAACAGGGGTTGAACCAAGGTTTTCTTTAAATAATTTCCTACTCTCCCTCTGCGCAAATGAGAACACATTTAATCTAAATTCTATCTACCACATTCATACCCTACTATTGCAAATATACGGATAGTACAAAAGGGTTAAAATAATCAATACCGATAAATTAGATATAAAATTGTAACAATGCTGACTACAACAAATATATATTTACATTACCCTAACACACTTCCTAACATGTTCTTAATATAGTATACCATTTTTATATCTTCAAGAAATTTAAATCAATTATTTGTTAAATTAATAAATATTTGATAATATTGTTAAGTTTTTGATATGAACCTAATTTAATAATGACCTGTTTTAGTTTGTTTCAAAGCTCCTAGTCCTGTCTCTTTTTACCAGGATGTTCCTAACAGTCGGCCAGGACACCTGTGCAAACTCGTCACATTAACAAGGGTGTGGGCCCCTACCCTGGAGTGTGGGTGGCCCAAACTCTTGAAACACAACTAACGTTCCTCTACTGTTTACTCGGGGTCAGGTAAATATTCCACAGTTGTTTGTTATAGACTTGGTCAACAAACGGTCCATAAGAACTAAACAGTATTGGGGACCACACGTTAGTTGGACTACAATTAACACTGTTTTAACTCTCTACCTGGGACCAAGGTTCCAGGGTCAAGAGGCCCAAAGTTGTAACCAGATCAGATTTAAACTAAATAACTTTTTTCTATCGGGTTTTTCATATATTTCTTATCGCCGTATATTGAAAGTTAAAACTTTAACCCAAGATTTAGGTGCGGTCAATAAATTAATTTAAAATTGTGAAATTAACTAGGAAAATATTCCCTCTGTAAACCCAACCAAGATACGAGCCCCGACTTTTCTATCACTAAAGATTAGACCAGATGATATGCACCTCAATCCATGTAGCCTATTATATGGCTAGTATTTAAATTTATTAGAAAGAAAGTTGCATTTTCAATAAAATTACATTTGTAGAAAATAAAACAACCTTTTAAATAGTATATTTAAATCCGACCTATTATGATTGTTAGTTACGGTTATAGCCCTATCTTATCTAATATTCTTAAAACTTATAAATAGCGCCTTGACACGGGAACTGAATGCGGGACTTTGACTTATTATACCAATGCTATAACCACTGAGCTTTCCTGAAGTCTTCCCGTACCTCGAGTCATTTCTTCACTCATATTTTAAGGCATAGTCTATGAGATACGCGGGGAAATCGTCGTCTTCATATTTGTGACCAATAAGATGATCTATCAGATAACGCAGCCATCATCGACTCGGGAGGGCTTTATTCTGCCAAATGTACAATAACAACTGTATAAATGCACATATCACTACGGAGTAAGTAGCTAAGCTATTATATTAGTTATTTAGCTTGGCTATTAATCCATATTACATGTGTATTTGTAAAATTGCTATTGTACTATTGGAAGCATAAAGCCCTACCGAATCGAAGGGTGCCGCGTTATCTGATAGCTCGTGGTCTTAATTGGCCACTCACATGTAACTAAAGATTTCCTCACGTCCATCATAGACTCTGCCTTAAAACATGAGTGAAGAATTACTCTGGACACGGGACGTCTCCTGGATAGCTCAACGGTTAGAGTATTGGTGTACTAAGCTTAAGGTCCCGTGTTCTATTCCCGTATCTAGGAGTCATTTATCAATTTAAAAAATAGTTTAAATATAATTATGTTATATAGTTTTACTATTTAACTTTTAATTATAATTCAAACCCATAACTTATTTTCAACTGTTATTTTATAAATCGTATCTATATAAATTTTAAACATTATTTCTATCAATTTATTATAGGTTGGGTTAGTTCTGCATCAAGACCTACCTACCAACCTATAATAAACTGATAAAAATTATATATATATATATGAAGACTGGTAGGGCTTGATGCAGAACTAACCCAACCTATAATAAATCTGATAAAAATAATATATATATGAAGACTGTTAGGGCTTGATGCAGAACTAACCCAACCTATAATAAACTGATAAAAATAATGTTTAAATTTTAAATTGATCTAGTTAAATGTAAAAACATATTACTATGTAATACTTAGGGGAAATTTAAAACCAGGAAGATGTATATATATATATATATCTTCCTGGTTTTAATTTCTGGTATTTGGTATTCAGTCTCGGAGCCACTAGCAGTGCCTGCAAGTATCGAGAGGCGATGCTACCTAGCACTCTCACGCCTCGTTAACCGATAACAATTAGTACAGTAGGATGTTTTTAATTTTGTTAGCATCATGTCTGACTACCCATTCGGGTTATACGCTTATGTAATAATTACGCTATTGGTTTTAGGGAATAGGAAGCATATTTTAATAGGAAATTTACCCACATTTGTGTGGAGGGAGAGTGGAAAACTTATTTGGGGAAAAAAACTTCAGTACACACACCCGAGAATAAAACCTCGATCTCCTCGGCGGTCTAGCTTACTGCATGAGTGTCACGTTATACCACGCGGCCACCGAAGGCGGTCAGTAAGACTCTGTTGTCAACATTAAAAATACTTCATTTTATAAATCAATATTGTTTTATAGGTATTTATATTACCCATGAAAAGTAACAGCTGGAGCAGATCATGTGATTTTACCCGTAATTATAAGAACAAATTGTTTTAGCATCGTTTGTAATGGCCATAAAAGTGTATTCTTATTTAGATAAGACTTTACAAAAGTCTAGCGATTTTTAAGATATGTTGTTATTTTGTGTAAATTTACAGCAGTAGCTACGTTTCTAGAGACCTCGCCCACTTTCTTATGACATCAGTAGCAGTGTTATAATAATATGGTCTATACATTGACTGATTTTTATAAATTATACATAGCTTAGGGAAAAACTTATAAGTGCTACGTGTATATATTTAATTTATATTTGATGCCTTTTAAATTTACTAAGTACGCTTTTGTGTACAAATAGCCTGGTAGCTAAACATATTAATTTAAACTTTTTTTTTTGCATCTGTCAAAATTAAAACCCACCTTAAATATCCTAATGACATGGCGTATGACTAAAATGAACCCTATCACAAAAAACATGGTCTTCTGTAAGTTGCTATACATTATTATTATAAAGCGAGGAATTCTATTTATTTTATAAATTAATTAGCATTATCGATTTATAGACTTATTACCAACTATACCAAACAATTTAGGTAAGGTAAGATGTCCCCTATATATTACATACTAATATGTTTTTACATTTAATTAGATCAATTTCAAATTTGTAGATATGTCTGTGAAACTAAAGAATAATATTTAACCTCTCTTTTCTGATTCTGAGTAAAGTATCGATCATAAGGCAAAAAGGTTATATCAATGTAGTTAATGCGTCATGCCCTTAGATTAAAATAACTAAAACAGTTCTCACTGAATTATATTTAATTGTTTAAGCAATGAATAATGAGTGATCTTATTTCTAGTTACAAAATAATATTAATTTTGAAAATAATGGTTGAGTGACTAGGGATTCCGGGGTTCAATGATTAGCAGGACTGGTGTAGTGGTTAGTACTTCTGCCTCTTATCAAAAAAACAAATCCTGGTCAGGTATATTAAAAGGGGTTTTAATTAGGTGCATCTTATTTTAAATCAAATGTTGGTGCATTTACTATTAGATACCTTCCTCAACCTTTATCCCTTAATCTCTAATTACACTTATGTTAAATGTACTAAACTATTAAGTGTTATATCCTAAATTATTATTTGATTTCTTAAAATATAAATCATTTTTACGTGCTGAGGGGAATTTGTAGGGCCAGATATTAATTATTTATTGTATACAAAAGCTAGTTACTTGCATAGTTTATAATTGAATAGTTTGTATCATATAAAATTATGTACATAATTTTACACTATACAAACAATTAAAGTTGCGCCCTATAGAATCTTATAAAACAGCTGATAGACGGTTTTGATTGAAACCTAACTTATTTTTATATTTCCTAGTAGTACATATTTACCAAATTGCCCAAGGTATTCTTATCTCCTCCTTCCGATTTTTTTTTCTAAGTTTTTCTCTTAGTAGGAATCATTGGGAAGCTTTTGAGACATGACGGAAATAAATTAAAAGCTTCAACATTGAATTTCCCCAACCGTTCTTCCATTCTATTTTTTTATTTTTCGTAATTTTGTTTTTTACTAAGATATTCACTGTTTCTTGTGTTTTATTTTCAGAAGAAGATTACAAAATTCTGAGAACGAACCTTTGCTTTAATATATTTTTCGTAGAAGAAGCAAAAAGCAAAATATAATAAGAAAGCCTTAGGTAAATATTGCAGGGATATTAAAGTATCACTTTCAGTCGTATTCATGTCATTACAGCCACAACAAACAACATAAAATAAAGGGATTAAATTCATCCAAATTTGTTTAAAGCTCCCGTGTTCTGACTCATTTTTGATCCTGAGGAATCTAGAAAAGGCATTCATTATTTTGTATTTGTGTTCGTGTGTGGGAAAGTGTTTTTATTCAATGAGTGACGCACGGACACTGGGGCACATCTTACCCAGCCCTATTTGTTTGATGGTTACATAATATAATTTGTAGGCTACTTACCCAAAATATCAGAATAAATTATAATTATTTCTTAAAAAATAACCCGCCTCGGTGGCGTAGTTGGCTAACGCGCTAGTCGTGTAGAGCTCGACTGCTGAGGACGGGGAGATCAAGGTTTGAATCTCGGTCGGGTGAACTTGGGGTGGTTTTTCCTAAATGGTTTTCTCTCTCCCTCCACGCAAACGCGGGTTCACTTCCTCTAATTCAACCTTACCTATTCCTAATCCATTAGCGTAATTAGTACTAAAAGCGTATAACCCGAACGGGTAGTAAGACGCGGTGCTAAATATTATTATTATTCTTAAAAATAAAATATTTTATACAATCTATATTATTTGTGTATATTTAAGTTGCAGTAGGTATATAACCTATAAAAAAATTGTACAAAATTTAAAACTTTGTTTTAATTATAAGTAAATGCCTCTAAATACAATATAAAACAACCTCTATAAAACTATAGTGATCCTCAATATGCCAAGATTTTCCTAGAGAAGCCCACCTCAACTTTTCTTACGAAACTTTTCCAACTCCCATTAATTATCTGAAACTATTTCACACTTTCACCTGCAATTATTTGAGTAGATATGAAAAGAGACATTTATGATATCTCAGGTACTCTGAATATTTAATAGTCTGGTTAGCCAGGATAATAAATGCATAGCCAGTATATAAACTACTATTGTTATCCAAAATATTAAATTTTCTTACTAAACCAATTAGTGACTTTTATTAAACAAAATATAATTGACCAAATGAACTGAGCCGATATTACGATACGAAATGTGTTGACCAATTTTAAGAAAGTTTTGCAAGGAAATTCTTTGAAACAAGACCAAACAACGTATAAAATAGTTTATTAATTTAGTTATTAGTTTCAAAATTGTGGCCACTCAATAGTATTATGTTTGGTTAATAATTTGATTTGAATTTAACATTCTTTTCAATTAATCAAGTCCCTCAGGAGTTTTTTTAATGTTGACATCTATTGCGAGATTGACATCTTAAGTCACGCAAATAACTGCAATTCCCTACGACTATAATATACTACTGGATGATGTATCCATTTTTTTCTGTTCAACTTGACCATCAAGGGAAATTATCAACTTCAAATCCAAGGAGAAACAAACGCAGTATTTTTCGAATGTTTGGTTTTGATTAACTCCTTGCTTCTACGAGCTTAAATGTTCAAATTGTAAGAGGGATAATGCAAGGTATAGTAGTTCCATTTTATAGTTATATGTGAATTAATTTATTAGAAAAAAATAGTGTGAATGTTCAAGAATCGTTCAGAGTATGGCTCTTACCCTCCCGTGTTTACTTTTTTATCCAACCCGAGGGTCAGAATTTGGGTGGATCGTCAATTACCATTGTGTTTAACTAGTAAATCATTAACGATCTCCACCCAGTTCACAGTTAGTTTTAACAAATAGCATGGCTGTGAATATATTTTATCCCCCCTCCCCCTCCCTTCCCCCATAATGCTTGTTGGTAATAACGTCGTGCGCCGGCAGCTCGGTTAGCTCCAATACGTCTTTATGACGTGTTTGTACACTGATGCTACATAACATTCTCGTGATAGCACGAGGATTCACATGCGACAACATACACTGTCGGTTTTTCAAGAGATTAGGCTACGTTACACATGGTTTATAGTTAAACATGCCTCAGGGAATGAGGCATTGTGTAGAGTGATTGAGGAAATTCTAAATATATATACATAGCATTGAATAGATATATGAATATAGATATTGAATTTCTATTATTTATTTTAGGAAAGTCACTATAATACAAGTTAACCTTTTACAAAAATGAGGAGCTATAGGTAAAAGCTTTAAGACCATTTGAGCTTGTTTGGTTATCGAATGAATGAATATTTTAACCTTTTTAAAAAAAATCCTATGATGCATACAGTTTATGGTTTTGTTAATAGTACTTGTGGGTTTTACACTATCCTTCCACGCAAATGCGGGTTCACTTCTTCTAACTCAACCTTCCTAATTCCTAATCCATTAGCGTAATTAGCACTTAAAAGCGTATAACCCGAAAGGTTAGTAAGACGTGGTGCTAAATAATAATAATAGTAATAGTACTTGTGTGTGTGTGTGCGTGCGTGTGTGTGAGTGCGCACACAGCCTCTTGTTATCCATCTGAGCTGTTCTTAATTTTGCACTAATAGGTAAGGATATTATGGTATGAATACGGTATAATTTAAAACAAGTGTATCATTTTGAAAGATGAGAACGGGGAACTATTTTGGAAACCCCACCCCAAGATTCGAACCCCGATTTAAAACTTGCTGGACAGTCACGTTAGACGATGCTCATGCTTTGTACGGTTCGTGGGCCCAGGGGCCTGGGATTATATTTGATTCTTTAAGATATTTTAGTTGTTGCTTGTGACATAGAAAATAGTGGATAAGTGTAATAGATTGTATGCACTATATGGTGGTCTAACGAAATATTTTTTGGCGCGGGAACTATTTGTCAGTTCTTTAAAAAAAATGTTTGTGGTTGTAGAAGTAGTGAATTGTTGGATGCGGGTTTTCTTATAATCTTTTTACTAACAGCTACAACATTATGGTCAATCTTATGGGTATTACATTATTTTATTTAGAATCACGTCTTACTAACCGTTCGGGCTATACGCTGGCATTACATTAAAATAATATAAGTAAATATATCTTTAAATATATATTGTTGTTTCTTATTTGTATTATTTATAAATATGTATAATATTTCTAATATTTCTTGATAAAATGTTTGATAGTTTACAGCTAATTTAAATAAAAACATACTGTCTAGATTATTTAAAAAATACATACGTAGTTTCATTTTTGCTTTTATTTAATATTTTTTGCATAACTACCCTTACACGATTGAAAATTATAATTTACGCTTAAAAGACAGATATGAATAAAGTGTAAGTTAGAAAAAAGGTGTCCACATTTGCTTGGCGGAAGAGTGGTGGTACCTTTAAGAATAAACTTTATCATTACTACGATAATATTTTAGCTGCTTAACTATATTTTAATATTTAGGATATATATTTCACTGAATATTTCTTGTAGTATCATCCAACCATACTAATATACGTATTGCGCATAATAAGTTCAACTATTTAAAACCATTATAATATTTCTTCACTTACTACCAGAATTCTATCAATATATACTTAAATTTTCTACTATTCATAGGTAAAAGAAAAATTTATTTCGCTGTAACAACTCAATATTGGATTTGTATGTATACCATATTTTATAAAGTCTCGCATAAAAGTTATAACAATATGATTATGTACATTATTTAACTTTATGTTTAGAAAGGTGCACCACAGGGAGATATTATAGTTTGGTATTTTTGATGTGTATCAATTTATTTATGTCTTACACACCCATATAATAGACAGGGAGTTAAAAAGTATTGGGTATTGGTTTTTTATTGTCATATATTTATTTGTTAGGGAATTTGTGAAAATACATTTAATAGTGATGATCAAGGTTCGCTAGTTTTGTTTGAAGGTCCTGGGAGCAGGAATCAACATGCAAACCACAAAACCAAATAAAACAATACATGCTTTAGTATTTTTATTTATTCCGCCTGGCGTAATTCCAGGGGTTGCTCCCAAATAATATTTAAATAAGGAAGTCATATATATATATACACTCGGTAGAAATTTGAGCACTGAGCTCAGCATCATAGGCATAACAAATTACATGAGCTTGACGTTTAATCAGTATACTCATAGATGTGTATCTTTTTAAAATAATTTTTGTTTTGTTTAAATGAACGTTTTTAGTTTTTAACTTCTAACCAACATAGCCATTTCTTTTTACGGCAGCTAAGTTAATATTTCCCATTAAAATATTGAATTTTATTTTATTTGTATAGACCTTTTATATAATTTACACCAGTTTAACGCTTAACAAAGAAATATTCTAGCTATACTATTAAATATGACCGAATAAGAGGTTGGTGTTAGTTTGTGGGTAGCCTTATCTGTCCGAAGGATAATATATAGCATATAAATATATTTATATATCATTATTTTATATAATATGTTTATCTATTTTTAGCACTGCGTCTTACTACCCGTTCAGATTATAAGTATAACCAATATTTAATTTAACAACTAATCTAATGGGTGAGGGATGAGTAAGGTTCAATTTGGAGGTAAATTTACCCAGCTTTGCGTGCATAGAGGGTGGATAGCTATTTATTTAAAAATAATACCAACAATACACCTATCTGGGATTCGAATTCCTATCTCCCTGTCATCGGCAGTCAAGTCTATTACAAGAGCAATGCTTTAGCTCAGGCGTGCTAAACTCATTGGTTAAAATAAAGCCACATTGAACTTGTTTGTATGTATCTTAGGTATTTAACGTGCACTTTTTGAACCAACTGATTATGTCGGCACACAAACATTTCTATGAGAGCTTCAGGCTGTAACAATTTTGCCAATAAAGGTATTTTCATATACCTTCCAGAGTTATTTTATATGTTACGATGACTTGGGACCGATGGCCTTACTTCGCCTCCGAAGAAATTTGTGCTACGGATTTTTATCGTTCAAGAAAAATCCATTCAGTCCGGATGGGTTTGAACCCGTAAACATCGGTTCCTAGGGCGAGAAATTTACCCCGAGACCACTGAAATCGGCTTGAAGTTTAAAAATACCGAAGGGGGCCTCATTAAAAAGACTGGATTTATTTACCAAAGATTTGAGACCATTATTTGCAATAGCCAATAGTGATGTAACTATCGGGCTTTAAATCTTATTCCAAAGATAATGTTATGTGTGTAAACGAATGTGTATCTGTAACTTAAGATATATCTGGTGTTTGTTTCCATTTCATGTGATAAAACAACTGCTAATATAAGCATGAGCTTCCAAAATGGTACATTCGTGGTGTGTGAATTCGACTATTTTTGGGGAGAGATACGCGTCTAATAAAGAGTACAGTTTTGATACACAAACCTCACATGACATAATTCAACTCAATATGCCAGATTTTTAAATATTCCGTTTAAAAATGTTGTATTTACTTACCGTTTGTAAGAATAGGCTCGCATTGCATGATGGTTCATCATAAGGTCCACGGGATGTGATTTTGACTTGCCTTCCTTAAACCATTCTAAAGCTTGTCTCAAGCATAATAATAACATATTTGATTGCGTTTCAAACTTACAGTATATTATTTTATCTTCAAACCAACACTAAGGAACTAAGGAGTGAACTCTTAAACAGGGTAACTTCTACCCAGAATGAATTGACAAAAACAAAATATGAGAAAGTTTGAAAAGTATTTGAGGGCGCAACATCGTATCGATTTCCCCCAACAACACGAGGACTTGGCAATAATACAAAAATATATGAGTGAGTACAATGGTGTTTTTTGTTTCTTATTAGATTGGCTAGAACAAACTATTAAATTGGCAAGAATGCGTGGCTGGAAGGTTCAAGTCAAGTGTAGCCCCTACTACCGCATATATATTTATTTGATAACTTCGTCGATTGAAGTAAGAATGTATTGCTTTACGACTAAAGTTCTTTGGAGATAAGATTCATACGATAAATATTTTCACTCTATAAAACACTAAAATAAATTATCGTGTACAATTCAACTGAACAAGAATAATGCAATTTGTGTAAATGTCATTGAGTTCAACTAGCTGATAATTTATTTGGAGGGCATTCCGTTACAATGTTTTTAATTATTCATAGTAGTAAAATATATTTTGTAAGATCCTTCTCTTTAAAAAAAACTTTTATATAGTTATATATTAAAATACCCAAAAGAGGACTGTAATGTATTTCCATGTAGGTTGGCTATCATGTGTGGTGACGTAATAAACTGTCTGTTTCCCATCATGCCCCATCTTAAATGACTATCGATAATCTTATCGACAGCCGGTGTTCCCGACCAAACCATTCTCACTCAAGCAGTAACATTAAACCAAGTAAGTGTTCTGATTCCAGCCGTCCTTACCATGTTACGGACGTAACATGTTGGCGACGAGGATAAAACAAACTATGATATAACATGTTCCTGGCTATTTGGAAGTCCAGCTTTAAAAGTCTTTTGAATTAATTTAATTACATAAGTGAAAAAAAAGTTATTCAATTGGAAACTCATACATAGCAGCCTTGTGGCAATTCCGAGAAATTTTTGGGATTTTAATAACTTAGGGCGTGGTCTATGAAAAATTATCCATGTTAACACAAAATGGCGGTCATAGGAAACATGGGTAATTTAGACAGTAATGAAGAAACCTGGTCTTCATCTGTGGAGCAATTTGAAATATTTTTCGAATATAATAGTATAACTAATGAGAATAAAGTAAGTACGTTACTGACAGTAGTAGGCGTGAAGACTTTTAATCTTTTACGAGATTTATGTACACCTGACAAGCCGTCAACAAATAGCTATGTGGATTTAATTAAAATTATCAAATAACACATATCCTAAGCCATCGTTATTGCCGAGAGGTATACATTTAGTTTAAGATCACAGCATGAACATGAAAGAGTCTCAGATTATATCGCTAGCTTAAAACAAATGTCAAAGCATTGCGAATTTAAAGAATCATTATCTGATTATGTACGGGATCGTCTTGTAAGTGGATTGAGAAGCAGCTCTATTAAGCAACGACTTCTAGTGGAGAAACAACTAGACTACGAAAAGGCTGTACTGATTTCAACATCTTTGGAGGCAGCCCAGAAGGATGCAGCGTCACTGGCCTTTGGACATAGCACCGGTGGAGCAGCTGATAGTCCATCCCAAAGTAATCAAATATCAAAGAAAGAAATGGCGGTACAAGAGAGGTGAGGTGCTATTGTTGTGGAAGAAACGGTCATTTAAAAAATGAATGCCATTATAAGCCGTATGAATACCGTGTATGTAAGAAGAAAGGTCATTTGCAAAAGTTGTGTCGATTGAAACAGTTGGGTAAGTCAAACAATTCTAATAGGGCTACTCGTACGATTGCTAGCAAATCTCACAGAGACAAACAAATTTATGACAGTAATAAACAACATCTGGTGGAGTTGGGTGTGTTAAATGACAATAATGATGAAAACATTGATGACATTTCAAATTTATTTGAGCTGTATAAATATCAGCTTGGCGAGAAGCGTGAAAGATTAGAACCTCTTAGAATAAATGTTCAGGTGGAAGGAAAAGAAATTCTGTTTGAAGTAGACACAAGTGCAGGAGTATCTGTAATCTCTGAAATGTATTATCTGGATAAATTGAGTCACTTAAAATTGCATCCAGCTGATTTAATCCTAAATCCATATATAAATGAACCAATTAATCCTGCGGGCGTTATAAATGAAAATGTTCAATATCAGGATTTGTCACACAAAATGGAATTATTTGTAACTAAACATGGAGCTAGTCCATTACTAGGTCGGGACTGGATTAAGGAACTAAAAGTTCAATTATTGATTCCAGAAAACTTGTATAGTGTTAGTAGTGTAACGGCAGATAGGGTACAAACAGAAATGTTAACTAACCTGATAAGGGAATTTCCAGAAGTTTTAAATAAAATATTAGGTGATTATAAGGGTGAACTAGTTAGGTTAAATTTGGAAAAAGATGCTAAGACAAAGTATTGCAAACCCAGATCAATTCCATTTGCACTTAAAGAAAAGATAGAGCAGGAGCTAGAACGCTTAGTGCAAGAGGAGGTATTAACATTGATTTTTAATAGTGAATGGGGTACACCAATAGTCCCTGTACTTAAGAGGAATGGAAATATTAGCATATGAGGAAATTTTAAAGTGAATCTGAACTCTAGTCTAGAACTAGAGAGACATCCTATTCCCAAAATAGAAGAGTTATTTGTCACTTTACAAAAGGGAGAAACCTCTAGTAAACTGGATCTAAGTCATGCTTATCAACAGGTTAGGGTTAGACGAAGAATCTAAGAAACTTTGTGTTATAAGCACTCACAAGGGTTTATTTAAGTACAACATAATTCCTTATGAAATTTCTCCAGCACCAAATTTGTTCCAAAAATTAATGGGAAAATCATTAAATGGGTTGAAAGGAGTAATTGTATTTTTGGATGATATTTTGATTACTGGTAGGAGGAACATGCAGGAACATTGTAACAAACTCAAAGAATTGTGTAAACGTTTAAGTGACAAGAGTCTCACAGTAATCAAAAATAAGTATAAGATTTTTCTAAGAGTTTAGAGTATTTAGGGGTTTTAATAGACAAAGATGGGTTAGAAACGGCCAAAGACAAAATTTCAGCAATATTATATGCATCTAAGCCAGAAAATGTTAGACAACCGAAGGGATTTCTAGGGCTAGTTAATTACTATGGTAAGTTTTTTCCAAACTTATCCACGATACTGTGACTTATATCTTGTCTGTTAAGAAACAACACAGATTTTAATTTGGACAAAGCATGTATGAAATATTTTTCAATAATTAAAGAAAAGTTAGTGTCAGTAGAGGTATTAGCTCAATATAATCCTAAATTACCCTTAAAATTAGCATGTGATGCATCAGGCTATGGTTTTGGTAGTGTACTATCACAAGTGCAGAGTGATGGAAGCGAACGTCCAATAGCCTATGCATCCCGCACACTGTCTAAAGCTAAACAGAGATATTCACAGATTTACAAGGAAGCTTTCAGCCTTGTTTTTGGGATAAAGAAATTTAATCAATACCTGTGGGGGAAGAAATTTATACTATGTACAGATCATGAACCTTTGTTAAGCTTATTATGGGAGAAAAAAGGTTTGCCAGCTTTAGCAGCTAGTATATTACAAAGAATGCTATTTTCTCATCAGGGTACAATTTTGATATTTGCTATGTTAAATCAGAAAATTATGGTAATACTTATGGGTTATCCAGGTGGCCATTATTTAACTCTGACAGTGTTGAATTAGAGAATGATAATTGTATTGTTACTTATTTACAAAGTTTTGAAATTAGTGGAATACCTATAAAATGTGAAGATATTAAGAGAGAAGTCCAAAAATATCCAGAATTTGTTAAACTTACAGGTTATGTGAAGTTTGGTTAGCCTTATGATTATGATAAGGAGTTGACAACTTATTTTAATAGGAGAAATTAATTAACATCAGAGCAAGTAATACTGATGTGGAGGTATAGAATTATTCTACCAGAGAAATTTCATAAACATTTGTTAGAGGAATTACATTCAAGTCATCTTTGAATAGTTAAAATGAAAACTTTAGCAATATCTTATATTTAGTGGCCGAATATTGATCAGGACATTGAACAAATGGTCAATAATTCTGCACCCTGTCTCTTGGAAAGACACAATCCATCAAAGAGTATGTTACATGTATGGAATTAACCAAATAAACTATGGTCTAGGTTAAATGTAGATTTTATGGGTCCATTCAAATCTAAGATGTATCTTGTTATCATACACTACATGGTTGGATGTGTTAGAGGTATAGTGAACATCAGCAGGTCGAACCATTGCTTATTTAAGGCAGAACTTTGCGAGGTTTGGTTTACCTGAACTCATTGTAAGTGACAATGGACCCCAATTTACATCACACGAATTCAAGTTTTTTTTAATGCAAATGGTATTAAACCTACTTTAACACCTACATACCATCTTCAAAGTAATGGCCTAGCCTAAAATGCAGTAAAATTTGTAAAAAATAAATTGATGATTGCTATTAAGGAAAAAATAAATATAGAAGTAGCTACAAGTAGATTTATGTGTGATTATAGGAACTCGGTACATAGTACAACAAATGAAACACCATCAAAATTTATGTTTAATAGACAACTTAGAACTAGGCTAGATTTGCTACGTTCTTATGTAAATGAAAATGTAGAACAGATTAAATATGCAAGGGGATGTAAAACTCGGTAACTAATTCCAAACCAACGGGTCAGAGACTATCGAGCAAAGAATAAATGTATTGAAGGTTTTGTTGTATTACAATTGAGTCCAGTAGCCTATTTAGTCAGATCAGGGGCAGCAACATGGAAACACCATATTGACCAATTAATTAGTTTACAGTCTTCCCTTGAAACTAGAGCGGAGGAGATAGAACCTAGCGTTAGAGAGACATATTCCTCAAAGCTAGATCCCAAACCTAATAGGGAAAATTTGACATCTCCTAAGGCATTCAGGGGTGAGAATCATTCTCCATTCATCCCTAGGGTAGAATTGCATGAAAAGGGCAGTAGTCCAGAATCGCACCTACCTCAAAGAGTTGAAATCTCACCACAAGTAAAGGAGCCTAGGTATCCAACTAGGTGTAGGAGACCTGTAGTTAAATTACATTTGTAAATAGTTAAAAATATTATTACATTATTTCACTGACTATTGAAAACTATAGTCAGATATTATATTCTGTATTTCTGTAAAAAATGTTAAAATGTAAATTATTTCATTATGACTATTGGGAATCATGGTCATGTATTGTATTATTTATTTTATGTATGTTTAGGTATTTTGAGATATCTATGGTCAAGATAATTGTAAGGGGGGAATGTAATGTATTTCCATGAAGGTTGTCTATCATGTGTGATGACGTAATCAATTGTCTGCTTCCCATCATGCCCCATCATAAATGACTATCGAGAATCTTATCGATAGCTGGTGTTCCCGACCAAACCATTCTCACTCAAGCAGTAACATTAAACCAAGTAAGTGTTCTTATTCCAGCCGTCCTTACCATGTTACGGACGTAACAAGGACAGTCAAATTTTACTTAAAATTTTCAGATCCCCTCTAAATACCATTTTGTTAAAAACATTATATATATATATATATATATAACTTATATATTTTACAACTATCTAACTAGTCACGAGAATTATTTGAGCTAATATTGAATGTTTAAACAAGGGTTGGGGTAACATTTTACATGGAAGGACCACCTTCATGAATTCCTCTTAAGTAAATTCTTTTTAAAATATGATTGTGCACCAACCATAGATAAATAAATCTTTAAAAGGAGTTATTATTTTTAACACTATGCTTTTAAAATAACGATTTTTGATATTAATTAATTAAAATACATGACGTTGGAAAGTTGAAGGCCGCATGTGACCTTAATTCTGACTGTTCCCTATTATTGGTCCAAACTATCCGATTTAATATATATATATAAGTTTTTTAAATCTAGTTTATATTCCTATAAATATAAATATGCATGCTTCGAGTTTTGGTGCTGGTTGTGACATGTAATTACCTCTGACTTTATTTTTAATTATTAATATTGGAAAAAGTATTATGCTTGTCAATAACTTAAGCGTAACATAGTTGGTTTATTCTACAGTCAAATCAACAAGAACTAACTCATTAATATCTTAATATTCAATAAAGCTAGAGACGGGAAGGGCAAAGCTCTGATCTCGGCAGGTTATTCTAGGCTTTATTATCTTTTGCAATTTTTTTTTCTGTGGTTTTACAATTTCCTCTTTGCGCTGATATAAGCACCCTTATTATTAAACAAACCCTCCTCTGCCTTACTGCTTAGTTTAAACTATTAATAACCATAAAACCACCTCAATGGTCAAATGGTCTAACTCAGTGGTTCCCAAACCCAGGGTTTCGACCCAGATGAGGGTCGTAAGGATATTCCATCGGGTCACGGGAAGGCCTCTAAAATAAATAGTCAAAAAATTATGAAATATTACTATTACATACACCTAATCTAACTGGTGTGTTAGGAAGAATTAATGCAATACTGATAAGGGGAACAATATTGAAACAACGTTTTAAAACCCTCCTGTATTTACATTTTGGACCCAGCTAGAGGACAAGCCCATGATATTTTCCCTCTTTTGACAATATAGCCATTCTTAGCACCCTGTCCATCAACATAACAATCAAACTCAAAGAACTCACCTACAAAATTAACTAGCATCACGACTGTCACTAAAAATGTTTTTGACACTTAAAATTTTTTGAAAATAAAGTCACATTTTCAAGGAAAAATATTGTTTAATTTTTTATTAGTAAAATTACAAATCTACTGAAATGGATTCAATTTAGCTCATAACATAAAACTTATCCCAAGAATTAATCAGCATTATATAATTAACTGAAATAGACTTTTTAGTCACATATAGAACATTGTAATATTCACATTATCATTAAGAATTGTGCTTTACATTTTGTCTGATTAAAAGGTAATTGAAATTAAATAAAGTTATTGATATTAATTCTGTTTGTTATTTACATTTATTCAATTAAGTTAATTAAGTTAACTAATGTGGAGATTATATGCAATTAAAATTACATGTAATAACACTAGGGTCACCAGGTAGAAAGAATATTATATTTAGAGTCTTGATCAAAAACGTTTGGGAAACACTGGTTTAACGCTTCACTCCCGCGGTAGACTGGACTAATGATAGCTGGGATATCAGGGTTCATTTCCCAGTCCAACGTAAGGAGGTGTTTTCCTGAATGGCTTACCACTCTACCTCCAAACAAATGTGGGCACAATTCCTCTAAATTCAATCTGACTCATCCCTAACATAGCAGTGTAGTTATTACATATGAGTACAACCCCAATGGCTAATGATATGGGATAACAAAAAAACATTCATCGTATTAAAACGTATTAAGTAAACCATAAATAGTCAAATTGGTTGATTTTATAAGGTTGTGTTAATGCCATCTAATTCATAAACATGTTAACTGTTTCAGATTTATCAATAATAATAATAATTCAATATGAAAATAAAAGTTCCTAAAGTCAAAGGTAAGTAGTAAGATTTTCTTAAAATAGAGTTTCACGTAAATCCATTCACTGCTATAGACATTTGCTTGGAAAGGAAATGGATTGAAATGGGTTGAAAAAGACACGTGCTTTAAACGAGATCCCAATCCAAGTTTTTACTCGGGTTAACAGTTTTAAAAAAATGGTTTGGAAAAAGTAATATAAAAGAGATGGAAAAAACCTCTTATAAATGTTTATTGCACATCTTCTTGACAAATGAAGACAGTTTTTCACTTAAACGATTTAAATCAAGCTCACGAACAGACACATACTAAAACTTTACTACTGATTGATATAGAGTCCTCTCAACTTTGATGCTGTGGTGTATGGCCTCTTTATGTACCTAGTTTAGCGCCAGGTAGATATTTTTAATGTTTATTGGAATATCTTTTTATTTAAAATGACAATAGAAAATATTAGGAATAGTGCTTTATACTATACTTTATACTATACTTTATCAAATCCTTATTCACCTCATCTTTCTTCCTCTTGTCCTTACCATCGCCTTCTTCCTTTCCCAGCGCCCTTTCCACCTCGTTCTACTTTCTTTATCCTTATCCCCCTCGCCTTCTTCCTTTAACAGCTCCCTTTTGACCTAATCTTACTTCCTTTTGTCCTGCTTCCCCTCTTCTTCCTTTACTAGGTCCACTTACGTCTCCTCTATCCTCTTGTCCTTCCACCTGTCTAATTATTAACCCACCTCATCTTTCCCTTGTCCTTCCATTAAACCTCTCCTTTGTTTCGCCTCTGCGTGTGGTATGTAATTATAAAAATCGTGGAAGGAAAATAAGGAGAATAAACTTCTTAATTTCTTGGTGATAGCTCCATTTTTAAATGTTTACTCTCTCCTCATTTAACTCCCCTAAAGTATAATATGATGACTTCCTTGTGATATAATGTTTTAGGTCTGCTATTATAAATTCCATTTAATGATAAGTTGTGTATTTATTACTCCTTTGAAATTGATTGTTTTCCCTAACTTTAATCATTCTTATTCCATAAAAAGTTACTATATTTCCCTCAACATCATTAAGGGCAGTATCGTTAGTGACTACATTTATTACAGAAATTGTTACAAAAGCTGGACTTTTCATATTTACTTTAGATAAACTTCCTACTAACCGCCTTCCCAGCTTTTATGCGATCATTTGGAATAAAATATATTTTAAGTACTACATACTCTTTTTCAATCATTCCAAAATTCTGATCACTTTTTATGTAAGTATGCCCAGGTTCAAGGAATTAGTGATTGACACATTCAATGTTTAGATTTTATCTGATGGTGTGGACCCAGTTTTGTACAATATTTCTGTTTTTATTTTGCTCCCCACAACTATCGCTGAATGCTATTGCGTGGCGGATATAATTCTAATTTCACATCATTGCTGCATCCTTGTCCAGACATATCATTGCGTGGATAACTACAAGGTTGGGATGCACTTGTACAGTACATGTTGTTCTTCAAGAAAAACCTGAATTTATTCAAGAGGTATAGTAATCTTTACATAGACAAGCAGCACTATGCACGAATTCACTGAACAAAATACACTAAAAGCTTTGAGATCATGAGTAGTAAGCATACGCAGTCGCGAGCCCAAACAATAGATTAATTAACGCGAACAAAGGGCCCTTAATTGGCTAGGGGGGTGGGGGAGTATGTTGGTTGTAAGTGTAGGGTGACGCACTGGAGGTGGGG
>CABFOW010001408.1:105581-150382 GCA_902141385.1 Timema californicum | reverse complement strand
TTTGTTTGTCGAAGTCGAAGTCGAAGTTAATTAATATTCGCTTCGACTTCGAGATTCTCGAAGCTTCGCACACCCCTAATTAATTTTGTTCTTTGTACATGAAATAGTTCTTACTAAAGGCCTATATGGGTAAACGTTTCTAAGTCAGGTAGTAAGGTATTTAAAAAAATATTAGCTCAATTGTTGAATAAAACTCTTAATTAATTTTGTTCTTTGTACATGAAATAGTTCTTACTAAAGGCCTATGTGGGTGAACGTTTCTAAGTCAGGTAGTAAGGTAGTTACATGCCTGATTACCTTTGATACTCACGTAGAAATATTTTGTCGAGTACTAACATCCCCTCCTACCACTCCCCTTTTTCACCAAAACTTTCCAAAGCAATTTTCATGCTATACCATTTTACAAGAGTTAAAATCACAGCGCTACCAAGTATATAAAAATAACCAAAACTGTTAGCAAAATCTTGCATATAGATTTAATAAACTAGCATTTCGAAGTTGAAGATATTTAGTTAGCTATTGTTTATGGTATAAGTGTCTGTTTATATACATAATATTATGAATAAAGTCGATTTATTAATATGTTAACCCCACATATATACAAGCATACAATGTAACAACTCTGTCGAGACTAGCTTCTTCCCGAGGTTAATAGCGATAACTGTAGATTAGGGATAAAGGGATAGGACATGAAAGGAGTAATGGCTACTAGAAAAATAATTTTTGCTACAAAGTGAGTCAAGTCTCAATGTGGGAAGGTAAATAAATTGTATTGTCTCTTGAACAAACATTTATGTTGTTTTTAAACATATAAGCATATGGTATTAATTTTTTTTAGCCATCCAATAGAAGGTTTGGGGAGATTTAGTCTAAACTGATGCTACACCCCTGCATAAATCCAATCTGCTTCACTGAAAAAACTTACGACACAGAAACAGGCTCAGTTCTTTCACTAGATAAATTAAATAACCACTCTATTATAGTTGTTAATTATGGTTATAGCTGCAACTAAATATAATATTCTTCAATTTATCCCCGCGTTCAGGTGTAAATTTTTAATCTAAAGACTATTTCACTAAATATATCGGTATATTAATAATGGTATTATATTGAAGTTGTATACTGGTTTAAGTAAAAGAAATTAAAATTTAATGTATTGATTGGATTGGACATGAATGTGGAAAAAAGCAAGATAATGAAGGTGGCTAGAAACACAAAACCAAGGAAAAAAGTAACAAGCAATTGAAAGGAACTAGAAAAGGTGGAATATTTCTGCTATTTATGAAGTAAAGTTACCGCGAACGGTAAGGTCCAAGAGTGAAGAGGACAAAGGGTATGGAAGAATGGAAAATTCTATCATGTGTTCAATGATCTAATATGGCGATGGAATATAGGAAAAAAGGCCAAAACTTTGTTATATAGGGAATATTATCATTCAATATTGGCATTCGGCTCTGAAACCTGGACAAAGAGAGATTTAAGTAGATTGCAGGCAGCAGAGATGAGGTTCCTAAGAGGCATGGAGAATGTAACAAAAGGAGACAGAATAAGGAATGAAATAACTAGGGATGGTTTATAAGTTATATAATTATAAGAAACACCGAAGAGAAAAGGGATGCTGTGGTTAGGTCATGTGATTATAATAGAAGACAGAATGCCTAAGAAAGCCTTACAGAACAAAGATAAGGGTAGAAGACCTATTGGAAAACCACGGACAAGATGGATGGACCAAGCACAGAAGGACATGGTAGCCAAAGAAGCGAAGTGGGGACACATGGCTGAGAGAGAAGTTTGGAGATATTGACAGGAATGGAAGAGGATGTGCCAGACGACCCACAGAGGTGGAAACGTTGAGTGATGACGATGATTGTTTACTGCCAATATCACCACTTTTTTATTTTTCTTAAAGTCCACCATGTTTGCTGCACTATTCAAATTGGCCAGCAAGTCATTTAAGGATGGACCATACTAGTCTAAATAATTTGAATTAGAGAGAATAACTCTCACCTGCCCTTGTGTTGATAGTTACGTATCACCTCCAACAGCTTAAACACCTCAGCCAGTGGAGCCCTGAATGCGTCTGTTAACACCAGTTCTCGAGTCCATGGTGCAACCGCTGTCTTTACCACAACCTGTATCATGTTCCAGAACAATGACTTATTAATTTTTTGTTATAATGCAATTTCACATTGAATTATTCAATGAATTAATATTCTGGATTCTGGTTAAGTTTTACCTAGAATTATGTTGGGCTGAATAACTAATAAACAATATAATAATTATGGATGGGACTCTTGAACTTTTGAATATCTAGAATCTTTAAGGATACTAGGAATTTGAGCATTTAAGAAAATAGCATATTTAAGACTCAATAATAAAAAAGCTTTGGTGGCAGCATGGTCTAAAGCGCTACCCTTGCAGTAGGCTAGACTGCCGATGACAGGGAGATTGTAGTTCGAATCTGAATCAGTTGTACTATAGGCATTTTTTCCAAAAGAATTTTCCACTCTCCCAGCCACAAATGTGGGTACACTTCCTATCAATATAGCCTTGCGCATCCCTAAAACCATTAGAATAATTAGTTCATAAGCGTATAACCTGAACAGGTATTAAGACACACTGCTAAAAATGATTTTGAAAATTTGGAAATCTTCAAATTTTGAATTGTAATTTGTTTAATGGTTTAACCTAATTAATACCACGCCTTTATTGGATCCATTAATGAAGATTGCCAGACTTGTTTAAGGTTTTGTGTTAAAAACTGCCACAACTATTTTAGCCTGTTTGTAAATTTGTACAGTAAAAATCATCAAACTATTATTTAAGAAGCAATTTTTCATAGTGTTTTGTCTTTTTTATCTACATAATGTTCTATAATAAAGAGTAAAGTTCTTATTCTAGTGACATACTACACTGCTATTATATCTATTGGGTAATACCACAACTAGCCCAAATATGGAAATTAGGTCTCATCAATTCTGACACTTTTAAAGGTAGAAGACAAAGCCAATAAGCTCGACTGATGGAACTGCAGGGGTTAATACACTTATCAGTGGTTCAGACCCAACATAAATAAAGACAAATTAATCAGTCCCCAGATCCTTAATGTAACACTTAATTGAATGAATTTATGTATTAAAACAAAGAATGGCAACATTTAGTTACTTTTTTTACTATTCCAATATATCAATATTTCTTTATATGTTTCATAATTTTCACCAAGATTCAGAATTGAATTTGATATTTTTATGTAAAATGAAGATTCAGCATCGAGATTCATATTTGTACATACTAGATAGAATTGACCAACTCAAAATATACAAGCTAAAAATAATTGATTTTAATTTTTTTTATAATAATGAAAATTGATTTTAAAAAAAAGGAAAGATAAACTAATTAAGTATAAATTGAGTAAAGAAAGCCCCCCTAGGGCAAGAGGATAAAATAAGGGAAGAATCCAAAGCACAGATATAACATCATCTTCCTTTTCCTTTACTTCTATAGTACATTTATGACATTTTCATTATCTGGCCTTAGTCCAAATTCGGAAGTAGTAGATCAGACCACACAGATTCAGTGGCAACGGAACTGTGCAATATAGAGTTGTATTGAGCTTCTTACATTCATTCGTATAAGTGAATCGTTCGCTGACCAACTGCAAGAAACTTGATGCTGTGCGTTATACATGAAGCTCAAGTTCTGTGAATTAACTATGTGTTGTTCAGTTAGCATGCGGATTTCATGTGATTTGGATGTAGACAGAGAAGTGAATGATGGAGAATTTCAATACCAAACATTTATTGACAAAGAGAAGAAAAAGCCTACCATATGGGCTATGGAGTGAGAAAATTATTCCCATGAATTAATGAAAAAGTTAGATTAGCAGGAGTTGATGAAAATTCTCTCAACTTGGAACATAGGCTAAGAGAGTGGCCATGCATGAGCCTGTCCCTTAATATTGGATACACCCATTATTGTATCTTTACTGAATTTTTTAATCGTTTGTAGGGAAACCAAAAGCACATTGCTTCTTTAACATACATTTTAACTTGGCTCACAGTCTGGTGCTTTACCGAATACACACAAATTTTGTTACCTCTGAATCACTGCTAATTTTAATGTGGATCAAACCAAACGGATAAATCCGCCCCATCTGAACATAGCCTTACTCTGAGACATGCCTGGACATTTCTTTTAGATAATCTTAACAATTTTAGCTGGTCATAAGCTTTACCCACAACAAACCACAGGATACTCTCAATTTCCTTGATGTCAATCAATCTATTCCTTGAAAACAACAAAATCCGCACTATTGTTTATATCAAATCCACCAATACTAAACAAAACCTCCACGCTCACAAGAGCCACCTCTGATACACTAAAAGGTTTCAAATGTACAGCCTTGCCACATGAGCCAAGCAGATATGTTCTGAATCTAATGAGTTAGCTGAATATTGTGAGCAATTCTACCCAGTCACCTAAAGCTGATCTAAAGCCTTTCATAGTCAACCAAATCTCCAGGCAGTCTCCAAAGACAGCAATGAGCCTCCGATAAAATATGAATATATCCCTCTCACAACACAATACCATCCTGGTCCACACATAATAAACACCATCCTTAAAAGTGTCTACAAATTCCTAAATATTTTTAAAACTTTGTCTATTGGCGGCAGTGTAAAGTGTGAACTGTGTTCTTCTTTTCATTGTAAAGGCCATATTGTGTTCGTCCCCCTTTTATATGTTTCTATCCANCCTGGTCCACACATAATAAACACCATCCTTAAAAGTGTCTACAAATTCCTAAATATTTTTAAAACTTTGTCTATTGGCGGCAGTGTAAAGTGTGAACTGTGTTCTTCTTTTCATTGTAAAGGCCATATTGTGTTCGTCCCCCTTTTATATGTTTCTATCCACCTTTCCTATACCTTCTTCCAAATATAATAAAACAGAGTTTAGTAAGGAGAAGTGACCTGCTGGTCTAGGGGTAAGGTGTCAGACTTCTATGCTGGCGGCCGGGGTTCGATCCCCGGTCCCGGCAAAGATTTATCTGATTACCAAACCCTTCCTTCACCTCTGACAAGACATCTTGTGAATGTGAGGAATGCCAGGTCTCCACCGTGGTTCGGATTCCACGCTAAACTGTCGGTCCTTCATTTCATCTCACAATCACCCTACCATTACACATTAGCGTAAGTGCGTATAACCCGAATGGGTAGTAAGACGCGGTGCTAATAATCATAAAAGTAAGGAGAAATAATATTAATTTGTGAATCAATTAATGTACTATGAAGTTATCAAATTATAAATAGTAATAGATGGAGTTGTATTTACATTATACAAGAAATAAATAAAATATCAAATAGGTAATTAATATCATGAAAAATGAGTCAAAACATATTTTAAGAACCTTTATAACAAAAAAATATATCAAAATTAGGACATTACTGTTAGGATTATTAGGCTCATGAATCAATGGTAAGAAAATAATTATAAAGAGAATTTTATAACTTAATATATTATTTACTTGATATTTTAGAGAACTTAAACTGATAATGGTGTATGTTAACTTAGTAATTTTATTGAAACAGATGCTAATGATAATAATATTTAGCACCGCGTCTTACTACCCATTCGGGTTATACGCTTGTCAGATGCTAATGATAATGGAAATGGTAAAATGGTAAAGTTTACAAATGAAATGATGATTCGTTGTAGGAAATCCCTTTCTTCTTATGATGTTCCTTCATGAGCATCCATCATTTTACAACTAGTTTTGATGTAGTTATTCATCAACCTTAGCTCTTTAATAAAGAAACACAGACAAAATATGGTTACATCACATTTCTAACTAATATCTGTTTCAATTAAATTACTAAGTAAACATAAATCATCAACACCAATTTAAGTTCGTTATCAGGTGAATAATATATTGACCTGACTGATTATATCAGAACATGAGAATTTCTATGAGCGAGAGCAAATGGGCCTGCCAATTTTGCTGGAAAAGGTAATTTCACATACCTTCCAGGGTTATTTTACATGCCACACTTCCCTATGAAAGAAGTTGTGCAAGATTTTTTCATTCAAAAAAAATCTGTCGACTCAAGCTGGGTTTGAGCCCATGAACATTAGGTCTTGAGGCGAGTATTTTACCTCGAGATCACAAAGATTGACCATTATTTTTCATATGAATAAAATGATTGCATTTTTACAGAAAAATATCATTTTACTCAAACAATAGAATAATAGTGCTTTTGGTGATCTGGCGGTCTAGGGGTAAGTTATCAGACTTCAGTGCTGGGAGTCCGAGGTTCAATCATCGGTTCCGGCATAGATTTATCTGATTGCCAAACCCTTCCTTCACCTCTGACAAAATGTGTATTAATCACATCTTGTGAATGTATGGAATGCCAGGCCTCCGCTGTGGTTCAAATCCCACGTTAAACTGTAGGTCCTTCATTTCATCTCAAAATCACCCTACCACTACACATTAGCATAAGTGTGTATAGGCCAAACGGGTACTAAGACGTGGTGCTAATGATGATGATCATCATAATAATTAATAATAATCATTATAAATAATAATTAATAATAATAATAATAATAATGAAACAAGATGACAAGGAAATAATATTAATAAAATAATTAGGAAGTTACAAACATTGATTTCGTATGACAATCATAAACTTATTTTTTTAAGCTTTTTATATTCAGAGGTACAACAAAAATAAAAAATAATTAAAACAAATCAAATTAATATCAAATAAATTAAAAAATAAACTTTAATTAAACTAACCTCATTCATGGTGTCCATAGCTGTCTTAATTTTTGTTAAATCTTTCATTACAATTTATTAAAGGTACTTTGATATAGTTTTGGTCAAGATGATCAAGTTTATCCTGATAAGTATGAATAGTTAATTTTGGGCTGCTTGGTATCAGAACCAAAAGCTACTCTTTCTCAAAGTTTCTCTAATTTAATCTAGATAGTGTACAATCAAAATACCTTTATCATTACGCTTACAAACAACAACAACCAGAAAGTCATTGTTGTACTTTTAAAAGTATTCTCTAATATATTGTT
Organism: Timema californicum; assembly: GCA_902141385.1. Taxonomy (NCBI): domain Eukaryota; kingdom Metazoa; phylum Arthropoda; class Insecta; order Phasmatodea; family Timematidae; genus Timema; species Timema californicum. The sequence continues at coordinate 143,299 of CABFOW010001408.1, read as the reverse complement.
TAATTTCTTTAACAAAATTCAAATATAATCATGTAAGAGAGTCCCGTTCCCTTGAGTTAAAAAAGAGAGAAGGCCTAATAACATGATTGTGTGTCCTAAGATCCAAGTACGGTAACATAATGCATTATATTATAAAACTGGTATAAATATTCAATCAGCTCTTATTATAATAACTCTGGTAATTTGCTGAAAAAAATTATACTTATATTAATATTTATACAAAAAACAGGATTAAAATAATGATTTACTTGCTATCAACAAGAAGAGCATTTTTTCAATAAAATAGTCATCTTTTCTTATTAAGGAAAACCACCCACAGTGCACCCGGCCGGGATTGAACCCCGATCCCTCTGTCCTCGGCAGTCTAACCTAACACAAGACTAGCACATTAGACCGTGTGGCCACTGAGGCGGGTATTTATACTCTGAGTTGTAAGTAAAAGGCTATCATTGTAAATAGAAATATTAGTTGACCACAGCATTCCCTTCTCCCCTTTCCAATCATTGCCAAAGTTTCTGCACCTGTTGTATGTGTTTAGTAAGAAAGTCGCTCAAAGAGAGACAGGGATAATTACTATGTGGTGGGAGAACCTTTACGTTAATGTTGCTATGGGAGAGAGCCGCTGAACTATGTGTAACCAAATAGCCAGCTACAGTATTTTTTTATGTTGGGCCTGGAAAGGTTTTTTGTGGAAATGGTAAATAAATTATGTAATTTTTAAAATCTCATTAATTTTTTGATAACAACTTTTTTAATATCAATTGTTTGGATTTTTTTATTTATTTTAACATTTAGCATAAAGCTTGTTATTTTTTTTTAAATTAATGGTTAGCAATAAATATTTTTATTTTTTTCTCGATATTGTTCATTTCTATAAATATAGAGAGAAATTTTAAAAAAGTTGGTGAATTGGTATTAGAGTCTTTGAAATATTCTTTCCTTTAAATTAACCTGTAGTATTAATATGGACAATTTAGCTCCTGCCGACTCTTTAAGTTTCAACATAAAAATAAAAAATTAGTAACAACAAATAGCAAGAAGAGCTTTAAATGACACAACATTCAATTTCATAGGAACCAAACCTTTTTGCAAAAAAATATGATAATATCCAAACAACTTTTATTTAGGGGTCATTTGTTTAATCGTCAATGACAGTGAGATCAAGGGTTCAAATCTCGGTCGGGTGTACTGAGGTTTTTCCAAAGTGGTTTTCCACTCCCCCTCCAAGCAAATGTGGGTACACTCCCTTTAAACTCAACCTTACTTCTAATTAACGTCATTAGCACATGTGTATAACCTGAACAAGAAGTAAAACACGAGACTAAGAAAATTTGTTTTATAAATAATGAATGGTCGAAAATAATGTAGGCCTAAGTTAATCCTACATTATATGACCAATCATGTTACATGAATAGAGTTTATTTTTGAAGTTTTTCCTTATACAAAAAATTGTTTGTAGCCATCTTATAAGCTCAGTGTAGAAAAGTTATGGAAAGCTAAAATATTTTTTTGTAAGCCAAATGAAAAAATTCACCTTAAATCATGAAGTTTATAGAAAATTTTCTTATGAGTGATGCAACAGTTTACCTGCTGAACATAGAAAGAGGGAGAACCAGTAAACCAGCGGGCCTGTTGTGCCCCCGTCTCATGCGAGCCATTCACCAGAATAGACGCATTCTCCACGGGGGACCATAGCTGCTGAGGTACACTACCGGGCAGGGGCAGGTTCAGCAGTGGGTAGCTACAAAGCAAAAAACACTCACTAGCTCACATTCAAAGGTTATTTCCCCATTTTAAATGTGAAGCTATTTTCCGAAGCATGAAAATAATTTCACTATATGAATTTAATTATAACTTCATTAAAACATGAGGCAATAATATTATTTGGATAAAAAGACAGTTATAAAATTCTTCATCCCATAGCCAATAGATGGACAAAATTAAATGTCAGCATAAAATAAATTTGAGTAATGTTAAATTTGGTCCTTTTGTTTTTCATGATAATAACTAGAAGTACTGAACATTAGTTAATTAGAAATCTAATCTAAGATAACAGGATAAGTAGAGTGATTTTTTTAACAAAAACAATTATCAACAATCGCTTAGAAAAATAGGATGGAAAAGCACATTTAACTAACTCAATTTGGAATGTAATCATAAGTCAGCCCACTATCTATGCAGTTAATGGTGCTTGTCTGATAAGAAAAGTAAATGAAACATTTAAAATAGGTTGTTAGCTGAAAAGGTTTTATAATTCAATTTTTAGTTATTTAAAGTTGAGTTAAGCACATCTTGTGATAGGGGAGAGTGTAATCTAGCATGAAATAACCAAGACATCTGATTAAAACAGAAAAAGAATATCTTAACAATCAATAATGAACATACGTGAGCTATTTAATGTCAGAGGTCAGTATGTCAACAAACTTGCCTAAAGATTTGTTTATGGGTCAATATTTCTAATCTTATCGGTATTTGATTAGAGGATTGGCTAAGCCCTTTCAGAATGTCATGCAATGTGACAATGAGAAGAATGGAAGAGAGACTGGAGAGTTTGGAAAAATAAGAACTGCCACATAAAATTTTTGGACATTTATACATTATTTTGTAAGTTATAAAACAAAAAATTCATGATTTATTGAATATTTAAAACAAAATTAAAATTATAATGGCTACATTAGACCTGCTTTGGTGGTTGAATGCTCTAAGGTGTCATTTTTGCAATAAACTGGAATACTAATGATATGGAGTTGAATCTCGGTCAGGTGTTTTGAGGATAGCTTTTTCTAAATGTTTTTCCACTCCCCCTCCACAAAATACAGGTAAACTTCTTCTAGATTAAAGCTTACTCATTCCTAACACAATAGAATAATAATTAATACACATATGCATAGCTCGTACAAGTAGTGAGACGTAGTGACAAAAAAAAATTATGTTAGCACTTAAAGTAGCCAACTAGTTATGCTCAGACTATTCTTTAAGTTTTTAGAATGTGTGAATATGTACGAGACTGTTGACTAACCGTGGAGATTTTCTGCAATCTTAGACATAGTTACTCATTAATTATCATACATGTATCAATGATTTCTCAAACACAAACTATGACCTGTCATATATAATATTCCATTTAGAGAATGATATAAATATCAAACATGCATTGTAATACTGTGAGAGAATATGATCTTTGCCCTTCCATTAATCCAGCAGGCCAGTTTGCATTTACAAGGCTCGCCAATGACTTCTCCTCACCACACAACATGATGGGAAGGTCAATGAAGTTACAAATGTTGTTGGAAGGAGGGGCCTGACAGAATAGGGTTTGGCTCCTTTACTTCATTCCATCCTTATTCCTGTTGGGGCGTGATGAAGTAAGGATCTATTGTTTCATCCTACTCATATCCTAAAATAGCACCAACTAATGTGGTAAGTGCATTCAATCCGGTAATATATGGAACCTTTGACTGTGTGCATACTCCTGTAGAACCTCTAAGTGGTTAATTAAGTATTTTGGACTTGGAACTCTTGGTCCAGACAAAATTATTTATCTAATTGGAAAGTAGCTTCTATAGTTATGTAAAGTTAGCTTCCTAAAGCATGGTGTATTGCTGCTATTTGTGTAATATATGTATTTATATGAGCTCGCCAGCACTGGTCATTTAGGATATGTGAGACACTCACCAGCAAACCAACACGACCAAAAGAGCAAACGTGATGACAGGAAAAGGATGACTTGAGCAGAACAAACCATGGGCATAGTAGAGCTGGCCCACACGCTCTGGAAGGCTTCTAGTAGGTTCATGGCCACTTCGAGAAACCATGACTAGTTTCTACCTCACACCCATATTGCTAAACAAGCAAAAAACATATTTTTTTAGCACCGCATCATACTACCTGTTTGTATTTTATGCTTAAAAACATAGTAGTAACAGCAAAACTTATTTTTGTCAACAATTTTTTAAGCGATTAATACGAGCAAGATAGAGTATGCTTGGAATCACAAGATAAATTACTTGTGTCTCACCTACTTTTCCTCACTTGAAAGATTAAATCTTTGGAATCAAACTGACATATTTCTAAGGTGGCCAAATAACATATGAGGTTACTCATTTTAACAATAAATCTCACAACAAAGTGTAATATTACTTTATTCCGCATTCAAGTACAAGATATACAGTACCAGCCTAGTCATCGCTCCAAAGCCAGAGCTCGCACTACCTGGCTACTGGTATGTGCCACCAACCCTTCTGTCTTGATAAACACTAGGGGAGGGAGTATTGTCCCGTTATAACTGTAAGGGCAACATTCCCCCCCTACATGCTTGCTTGCAGTCAGCACTTGTCACAACAAAAGTATGGCTAATGCGTTAGTCAAAATTCTTGATATGAATGCCTGTGTTAATGAGTCAAGAAGTATCTACAGAATAACTCAGCCAGTGTAAAATATAGTAAACCTCGATCAAATGTTTCCAGATTTATTATTTTCCCAAATCCATCATTTAATTTCTATGGTTCCAGAACAAATACTATTTAAACAATAGAAATAAAACCAGCATCAATCAGTCCTTTAATTATTGTTTTCACGCATCTATTGGTTGGAAATTTTAGGTCCCCAAGAATGTTAATCGATGAGTGATCGTTTTTAAGAAAGAGAGACACACACAAATGTTGGTACAGTTGGTAGTATTAACAGAATTTAGTGTTTATGGATTGTGGTGTATCAATTTGCAGATGCATGTGTTATAAGCTAAACAATGTGTGACCTACTCCCATCATTATCCCACACAAATAACACACAGAGGTAAGGACAAGAGAGTTATAAATTTATTTCACAATCAACATGATACAGCTCAATGAAGGAGAGTAAAATAAGAGTAAAAGCACTAAGCAAGGACATAAGCCAGATGAGCAATAAGCCACAAGGATTACTGCCAAGGTCATGTGGGCATCAAAATAATAACAAATAACAGACGGCCCCTTATTTTTTTAAACATCCCAAAATGGCGTAATCAGAGAATGACAATAAAACTCTAATAAATTGGTCTCCTATCTCACTATAATAAATATATTTCATAATTAATGGCAAAGATCCAGCACATGCCCTAGCATAAAACTTAAGGTGAGTAAAGATCACAAGTACCTAACCTAAACATAGGTAGAGGCATTATAATAATACCTGGCAAAATATAAAGTTCAAAAGTCTAAGAATACTAAATAACCTAATGTTTTAACAATAAACGGAGTGCCCTCAGTAGATATATGCACTGAGTGGCCCGCGACCACACAAGAATTATCCTCCTTGCCGGCTCGCGGCCCCACATTTAACCAACCTCTAAATGAAAACAAGGCGGTAAAAATAAACTATTTCAACCCTTGACAAATACTCTAAATAGGTCCTGGCGGCAAAAAATAAAGCTAGCATATCGTGGCTTTCACAGGTTAGTTACAAGAGGTCCCTAAACTTTCCGTGATGCAGAAATTAAAAGTATAAATTAAATAAATGGAGCCAGAATGGTTCTCCCTAAATTAACATTGCCTTATGGGCAAGGAGCAATATACCTGATCATAGTAATTTATTATTCATATATATATATATATATATATATATATTATGTACTGAAGTTCGAGACATTAAATTTTGAAAGATAAACATTTTAATACCAAAGTGAATTTTGAAAAGTGTCGAGCCTACTCAATAGATAGAGCCCAGAGTGTAATGCATAACTATACTCTGGACTCTAACCATTATATACCCTACGGTTATCATGTGTTCCAGGGGTTCCAGAACACTTTCGAGAGCCCACAAGCATCGGTCACAAGCAAAAATATTGTACATAGAAGGGGAGGGGAGGGTCTCCCTACACAAAAGGCAGCGAGCCTCAAACTCCGGCTTAGTTGAATGTGGATTGTGTCGCGGAGTGCATCTCGGGTTTTTTGTAGATGAGTCGGAACGAGTTAACTGGGGCTGGCTAGGTGAGTGATACAACTTCTTATGTGTCATGTTGTAACAAGGTTACAAATGTTCTTGAGGGGATGGGGGTTGGTGAGAGCTTCTTCCGACTGGGAAAGCTTTCGCTGCATGTGTACAATCCTCAAAAGTGATTTTTATTATTATTAGTCATTGTTATCTTTTAATAAAAACATCTTTTCACCCGGCTTCCTGTGAATCAAGTTTGGACTTTAGAAGAACGACTGTGCATCATTGAAGAGGTGGAGAAAAACCCATCAGACAAGAGGATTGACGTAGCCAAGCGACTAGGCCTTCCACCATCTATTTTAAACACAACTATTAAAAAAAAAGGGAAGTCAAAAAGCAGGCTGATAAGTGTGGTACATCAGCAAAGAAGAGGAAGACAGGCACAGTGTCAAGCTACAGGGAGCTGGAAAATTTCCTATTTACCTGGTAACAACAGGCCAGAGCATCAAACATCCTGTAGAAGGGAGCATTTTGTGGGAAGAATCCCTCAAAATAGCTTTGACAATATGATTGAGAACTTTTTAGCTCCAGACAGTTGGATCCCCCCTTTCAAGCAACACCATGGCTTGGTATTTGAGAAATGGTCTGGGCAGAGTGCTGATGTGGACACCAACACCACAGACCTCTGATTATAGAGACTTTCGAAGCTGCTGGAGGGGTACAAGGCTTGATACATCTATAATAGAGATAAAAAGGGTATAATTTTCAATTGCTTGCTAAACCAAACATTGCCATTGAAAATGGATACCAGCTATGGAGGAAAAGGTGTAAAAGAGAGACTGATGGTACTACTGTGCACAAACAGCGATGAACCAGACAAATGAGTGATTTTCAGAGACATTTTGTGTGCTCTTGATGCATCATTCAGTGCACAAGAAAGGAAAATCCTTCTAGCTATATGTAGACAATTGTGCCGCTCACTCTCCAAACACATTCTTTTTGAGGAATGTAGAGGAAGTTTTTAACCCTCCTAACTGCACCAGTATCATACAGCCTCTTGATTTGGGTATGAATAAGTGTTTCAAGCAAGTGTGTAAGAAACAGCTAGTGCAGAGAGCTGTATGTCTGATGGATGCCGAGAAAGGGGCTCAACTAAAAATGGGCATCCTGCAGACCATTCACTTTATTGTTTTGGCGTTGCAACAAGTGACCCAGTCTACAATACAGAACTGTTTTCTTAAGTGTGACTACATGAAGGAAAATGAAGGATCAGGCATGACAGATATTGATGGAAGAGGTGATGTTGATGGCACACAATATTGGGTTCAACTGTGGAAAAGCACCGCTGGCGTGAACTTTGATGTGTACGTGTATGTGGACCAGCCACTCACAACATGTTGTGTGTGGAAGAAATGTGTGGTGAGTTGGAAAGTAGAAGTTGCTTGGAAAAAAGGCAAGATGATGGTAGGGATGACGATGTAGTCGAGCCCGAACTTAAACTAGTGCCGAGTTTATAGAACCACTTTATGCATTTGAGACCATGAGTGTTTGTGTATGGTTACGATATCACTGATAAAGGTCAAGTGAACTTTGTTGATATTGAAAGTGTATTGTTCAATTGGAAAAGGGAAGGTTCTACTAATCAAATGAAGATTAAGGACTTTTTTTAAAAGAAGTAATGTGAAGCGGAATTTAAGTGGAAAAAATAACATTTTTATTCTGAACAAATAATTGAATACCTTTTGGTGTTATTAATGGCAGATATTTATGAAATATATTTTAGTTATAAATGTCTAAAGAGACACTACCTTTTAAAGGGCCTATCATATTTCATTAAAGCATCTTAGTTTTAGTAACTATTACAGCAGCGAACCCAAGGATAATATCATTATATTTATTTCAGTTTTACATTTAGACAACTCAATAAAACCAGTCCAAAAAAACCTTACATTACAGTAATGTTGCAGTTATAGATAACTATAATATTTAATTAATGTCAATATGCTAAACTAGTCGGGTTCATAAAACCATTCTTTAGATGCAACAACATTAATAGAGTCAGGTTGGTAACAATGTACTATAAATAAATAGCTCTTCAGAATGCTAAGCAGTCACTTGTACCTTCCATCTTTTAAGGGGAAACTCCCACAAAAGTCTATTAAAATGTTTACTACTAACATCCTTTAATATAATGGTAGTTACTATATTTAAGAGTTTTGTAAATATTTCTCCTAGTGAAATAAGTGTTGTTTGTTTCAAAGAAATTAATTCTGTTTATGTAAGTCCAACCATAAAAAAAAGATATATGATTGAATTTGAACTTATTTAAAACAATTCCTATGATTTAGTTCCATAATTACACCCAAAATACTTTTTTTGAAAAGTTGACAGAACTTTTTTTAATATTATATCTTTGGCTATTTCCTAGATAGTTTAAAATTTATTTTAAATAAAAAATATATTTTTAAACAATAATTTGAACAGAGGTCATTTAAAAAAACTATATCTATTAATTAAAGATAAATTTATGGAGGTATGTAAATTATTATTTCACTCCCTCCCCTTCCTTTCATCTAAAGTTTTTTCTGAAACAGCATACCGAGTGTGGTATTTTTAAAAACAAAATAGCGTTGATTATCAATTTGAGTCTACCACCCGGTTGTTGTGTCTCTCTTGAAGCCATTTCTTCCTTCGCTCAATGACCGATAGCTTTCCTCACAGTACCACGATGGTTTATTATGAATGACATCACAAACAGGTTTTTGAAAAGATATTTTTCTGTAAGAATAGTTTGTTTTTTTTGCTTTAAAAATGCCAAAACTGCAAGTAATATTGTTTACTACTCACACCATTTTAAATATTTTGTTCATATTTGAATAGTTTTTTCTTGTGTGTGTGATATATTTGCTATAGTTTCAAATAATTTTAACAATGTGCAGTATTAAGAAATCTTGTTTGTATATTTGTGAGATTATCTTGTGCCTTGGTTCTAAATAAAGCAATGTCCATGGGGAACAAAAACTGTGACCCAATAAAGTGAAGAAAAGAAAGTTTGGAGTAGAAATTTGAAACTTAACGCCAAACAAATAGACGATATAGCTATTCCTTGGTAAGTGTTAGAATTTTAATTTGATTTAAATCGAGTATGAAACAGTAAACAAACAATAAACAAACCTTCATTCCCTTAAGTTTGAATACAAATATAGGCCTACACATATTTTCTTATTTTTAACTTTGCATTAAAAATATTGCTCGTTTATTTCATACAAATCAGAAACTATTAGCTTTGTAAGAAAATGTTCTCAGAAATCACTACAATATTAACTATATTTAAGATATTTTTACTTAACGGATACATTTCCTCATGGCTTTGGGCCCCATGCTTGACAAGGCCCCTATAATACCAAGAACATCTTTTTATTACAATTATTTTATTTGAAAGGGAATTCAAAGCCAGATTTCCTCGTCATTGACAGTCCAGTTGATTGCCTGAGTGATGCCTTTGACCATTTGATTACTAAAGTTGGTAAAGAAAATCTAAAAAATAACTAATACAATGTGATATCCAAACTGAACTGGCAACCAACCTATTAGCCTACTCTTTATTTTATGTTAGCTTATTCAAATTGGGTTTATAGTGTACACTGTTTTGTTTGTTTGGCCTTTCACAATTAGAAATTTAAAAAAAGTACTTACAACCCTAACAAGTAGTAAAAGAAAGGTTGGAAGGAGCCCCACTTTTTGCAAGTGCCCCCTGGCCCCAAAATTACTTGATCAGGCTTTGATAATAAGATGCAGAAGAAAATAAATCTATGTGCATAAAATTAAAAGTAGGCCTTATGTTTGCCCAGAAAAGAAAACCCACTTCTTGATGAAGTACCAAGTTGAAATATGGCAAGAAAGTAGAGGTTTTGCATCTTTTAACCAGAAGAATGTTAAAATGGGAAATTTCAAAATGAGTTTCTGGTAAATAGAGAAGGTTAGAATAAGAAAATAATAATTTCAGTTAGCTAGAAAATTAAAATATAGTAGATAGGCCGGGAGACATCTTCAGATAGCAAAATAAATATTGCTATATCGAATTTTTAAAGGGAATCAGGAGGTTTAAATATTTCCAAAATTTAATAGAATCAGTTTCTTTGCAGTGTGATGAAAAAATAAAATTCAGCAGGCTGGTAAAGAAACCACACCAAATATTTATATAAGTGATCAAAAATTATATTTTAAAATGGTATTCCAGCAAATAGGGGGGTAGTAGTGCAAACAGAACTTTTTTTTAGGTTTGATAGAGAATTTAGATTTGCCGTGCAGGTAGAAGCAATAGCTAAAGACCAAAAATTATTCTTAATTTTTTTTATTACTTTGAGAGATAGATCAATTTTAAAAAAACTAATACAAACAACAACTTTTATATGCGGTAGAAAACTGAAATTCAACAAGCAGCTAAAGAGAGCCCTTCAAATAGCCATTAAATTCTGAAATTTTAAATTGAGAAACTAGAAAATAGCGAATGATCACAAGGGGGTGGGGAATTTGTATATGTAAAGAAAAAATAAAACTTTTAGGTGAGTTAAATTGAATTTTGCCAAAAATGTGAAAGGGTTTACGCCAAATGAGTGTTAGATATTTGATAGGTATTTTAAAGAGGGCTTTTGAAATGGGGGCTTAGAAATGGCATTTAAGTGAATAAAACTTTAGGATAGCCAAACGTCTGAACAAATAGAAATTTAAAATTAAAGCCTTGAAAATGAGAGAGTTTGGAACTGAGAGAAATAATAAAAAAATAACATTTCGGTGTTATTGAAAACTGAGATTTGGAAATGAAGTAATAAATCCAAATCAGATAGCAAAGTCTTAAATTTCAGAAGGTAAATTTGGAAACAAATAAATGTGTATGAGGGGAGGGGTGAGAAAGGGGGGAAGAGTGAGATGGGAGGGAGTAGAAATCTTATCAAAATTATTAGAAAATTTACTTTTTGACATAGAAGAAAATTTAAATTTACCAAATTGTTAAAATGACCACCCCTCATAACCAATGTAAATTGTAAATTGTAATGTAAATTTGGAATATAAAACTAGGGGGCCAGAAAATGGCGTAAAAAATAAATATTTCTAGATATTGTAAAAAAAATTAATTTTGTATGGACAAATACAAAAACTAATTATTATTTTAAAAAAGATCCATTAGTGTGGCAATTACTAAACTAAAACACAAAATATAAACTAGCATCTAAAAATAACTTAACAAATTAAAATTCCTAGTGACCGACATCGGCAAACCGTGATACTCTTTGCCCTGTATTCTAAATAAGCCTATTTCTTTAACGGATTATATTATTTCTTTAACGGATTATATTATTTCATTTATTCTCTTTAGTGATCTGCGATGCTCTTTTTTTCCAACATGTCTCTGTAACAATGACAATAACAATAAAAATGTTAAAGTAAAGATTGCATTGTCAATTAATAGCATTCTTTGTGCACTCAGTTTGTGGATTAAGTAATATTGTGTTTCAAATATTTAATTTATTTTAATTTATTATTGATAATAATTGGTCAAGGATAGCCAGAGCAAGTTTGGTATTGTACGATGAGGAATTTTAAAAAATTGGCAACCAGGGGTTTAACGTCCCAATTTGATATAATATGGATTCTTATTAGGTGTGTGAAGAATATGTCAAACTGATAGTTTTATTTATTTATTAGAGGTATTTAATGTACACTTTCTCAACCAAATAATCATGTAAGTGTATGGGTATTTATATGAGCGAGAGCGAAAGGGCCTACTAATTTTGCCATAAGAGATATTTTCACATACCTTTCAGGGTTATTTTACATGCCACAATCGGTATGAGGCCGAAGGCTTTACTTCCCTTCTGAAGAAAATTTTGACTAGGATTTTTAACGCTTGAGGAATATCCATCGAGCACAGCTGTGTTTGAAGCCACGAACATTGGGTCCTGAGGCAAGACCTTTAAATTCTAAGACCACCGAGTTTGACCAAACTGCTTATATTATTATACAATGGAAATTATAACAGGGTGTCTACCTGGCAATATTTTTGAAATTCAAGTATATTTCCAGTATAATTTTTTTAAAGAAATCCAGTATATATTTAAGATACTCAGAGACAAACAATCCCTATTTCAAAATCATAAAATGATAGAAAGTTAGGGTAGGCCTAGTTCTGTAATAGTTAAACATTTTTACATCCAGAATCAAGTGTATTGAGGGATATATTCTAGTATATACTAAGGATGGGACCCTAGAACTTACAAGGAATATTCATGGATTCAAGACTCAAATCTTTTTTTTTTAAATAGGTACTAAGTTTGAATTATTTTTTAAAGGTATTAAAATAGTTAAATAGTTTATTGTGGTTAAAACCAAAATATTGATAGGAAAAACCTAACAACCAAACCTCAGATCATTAATTTAGCATTTAATGTAAACAAAATCAGAAGTGAAGGAAAAAATCCTAGTTATAGGGAAAGTTAAACACTTATGCATACAATATTTTCTAAAATTCAAATTTTAATTAAGGATTTGATGGCAAAATTAAATTTCAGATTTGAAAAGAGGTGGTTCCGATCCATCTATAATACACGTGTGTGCACACACACACATATTACATATTTTGAATGACCTATACCACCGTCGACCTCTGTGGACTTGGGGTAAAGTGCTCACCTCAGGATCCGATGTTTGTGGGTTCAAACCCAACAGAGGCGGAAGAATTTTTCTTGAGCGCGAAAAAATCATAGCTCAACATCCTTCAGAGGAGAAGTAAAGCCGTCGGTTCCATGTGGCATGTAAAAGAACTCTGAAAGGTATGTGAAAATACCTCTCCTAGCAAAATTGGTAGGTCATTTCATCTTAATTGTAGAACCTTAGAGGTACAAGTAATCAGCCTTGGTGGCACAACTTCAAAGAATGATTACAGCCAGGGAGTTTACTCTACCAAAAAAACTAACAACTATCCCCAACACCCCTTGACAGTCGATACTTTCCACAAGTTATATTTTTTATAGTAAATTTGTTTAGTAAATATATAGTAATAAAGATACAGAATCTTCAATTAAGAATAACCAACAAATATTATGTTGATAAAAATTACTTGAAAATAAAGATAATTGCAGTTACCTAACATTATTGACAATTAAAATGATAAGACCCACAAAAAAATATTTTTTAGAATGTAGACACAAGTTAAAATTCATTCAACCACAAGACTTTTTTTAACTTTTGCATTTCATGTTCTAACACTTCTGCCTCTTCCTTTGATTTCTGCAAAGTTGTTCTTCTTTTCACTTCTATTTTTTTTTCAGATGCTGTCTTTTTCTTTTTAGACTCAAGTCTACTTCAATCTTTTTCTTCTGTTCAAGTGCATCTTTCCTTATTCCTGATGCATTCCTCACAGCATGAATCATCTTTTTTTAAAAGTGTCATATTTAGAAGTCCCTCGGCTGCAGTGACTCCATTAGCTTATAAGTTACAAGTTGAGCAATAAGGCTGTCCTCATGTAGGTTTTCAAACAAACATTCTTTATTCACATAAAAACTTCGCTCAACAGCTGCATTACTATGGAAGAGAACAAGCATTTTTTTTAATGAAATAATAAAGTTCCTGGGATGCATTTACTCTAGAAAAAATATTCATGAAAAACTTATCAAGTCGTTATAAGTCGTTTCTTGTCTAGTAGGACTTCTAATGCAAAAGTTATCCTATAGGTCCTAACAGATGGCTTGAGCATGACTGCGAGAGAGAGAGACAACTAGCACCCTTGACAATTTTGTAGAAGAGAGGACACTTGTGTGAAAGTTTGTTGCAGAGATCAACTAAGAATTTTTGACAATCTCTTCTGAACAGAAGTATCTTGATGTCTTAAATTCCTTTCAAAGCTGCTGATGCTGTGAACCCAATATCTACAGTAGGGAGTGATTTTTGTTGGATTGTTTCTTTAAATCAACGGCTAACAATTTTTTGCAAGTTTTTGCTTAATTCATTATATCACATTTTATAATTCTGTTTATCAAGTGTTCAAGTAGTTTATTTAGATCTGCGAACATAAATGGCAATAAAGGCTGATTGCTCTGGTATTAGGTGAGAAATTGCTCCAACTCAAGTGAGACTGACAGCATGAATCCCAACTTTTGATGTCAAAAGTTCATCCTTCACAAAATTGCTTAATGTTTGAAAATTATCAGATTTTGGAGGATACTTATTATAATAAAAATACTTTTTTAAATAATGCAGCATCGACATTGCTCTCTCTAACACCCTAACCAAATAATAGAACAAAACTTCAATGGGAAAAGATATGATCCTGTTATTCTTTGAAATTCTGCACGTCTTGTTGGAAAATCTTTAAATAAATAATATAGTGAGCGCAAAAACTGATTAATAGTCCAAATAGAGTTAGCATGTGCTGTTTAATAAGCACCATGGACAATGTGTAAAGAACGAGTTCCAAATTCCGGTATCTTGTGGAGAATCTTCCTTCAAGTAACTTTTGAGATCACTTAAAAATTTGAGGTTTACATTTGGTCCATCCAGGGAAACTCGAAGCTTTTTTTTAAAAATCCAAGCCCTTGTCTTTTAATGCAGATATAAAGTTCATTTATATATCTTGAGCTGTTGTATGACCTAAAAAGCAAGATGTTGAGTATGTTGTATGAATTTCATTATCACTCTAGAAGTGAACAACATCCATCTGGGTCTTCTGAGCCAAAGTATTTATGCTCTCATCAAATGAAATACAATAAAATAAGCATTGCTTAGCCATATTCGCAAGCTTGCTTTAGAAAAAAAGACCTAATCCATACACGATGATATATCCAAGTTTATCTTTATGCATTTAAAATTTCTGGGCAATACCAATATCAAAAAACATTACTTTAAAAATATCACCTCAAGCAGAAAAACTTCTAGAAGAATGTGTCAATACTTGATTAATAGCCCACAATATTTCAGCACAAGAAACTTCATCTTTGACAAGAAAGCTCTGAAAAGAACCACTAGGTCTAGTTTCAGGTTTCAAAACTACTTCATGATCATTAGCACTAAAATGTACATTGTCATGTAGGCCTACAGATGACACTGCATTTTTGGCCATAGAGACCAAGTCCAAAATTTTTTTTCCCCCTTCCACTAGCAGCTTTCAATCTATAAACATGCTTTTTCCCTTGGCATGAGATCGGAATGAAGATTTTCTCATGTTACTTATATCAATGTTAGTTTTACACAAAGAACAATGCCCTTTAATTTCATCACAATTCATAGCCAATCTTTAAACACTGTACTGTCCAACCAATCATATTTAAAAGACCCGCCTCGGTGGCGTAGTTGGCTAATGTGCTGGTCGTGTTGAGTTTGACTGCTGAGGACGGGGAGATCAAGGTTCAAATCTCTGTCAGGTGAACTGGGGGGTGGTCTTTCCTAAATGGTTTTCCACTCTCCCTCCACGCAAATGCGGGTTCACTTCCTCTAACTCAACTTTTCCAATCCCTAATTCATCAACGTAATTAGTACTTAAAGCATATAACCAGACCGAAGGGTGGGATCTGCAGAATAGTAACACAGGCCAAGCTTAGGAACAGTAGTTTTTCTTTTGGGCAGATAGAGGAGGTGGGGGAGGAGCGAGAGGGGAAGGAGGGGGATGAAGTGAAGAACACAATAAATACTGTATTGTGCTATTGGAATGTCAAGGTCAGGCAAATAAACCTATAGTTTGAAGTGGTGTTTGAGCTTGAGTAGTTAATAGTAACTCATCACTCATAATGGTTACTGCTGGGAAAAAAGTTGGGGGGGAGAGGGGGAGGTTGGCTGCTAGTGTAGTCAAAACAGTTATGTGTTTCTTTCTCTAGTATGTATGGGGGAGGGAGGGCTTAGTAGAGACTGATAATAGAAAGGTCAGCAAGTGAGGCAAACATCTCCACTGCATTCATCTACAAGGTCAACTAATTGTATGGCAAACAAGATAGATCAGAGAGGGAGTAATTGAGGTGTGGTCAAAATAGAACTATCAGTAGTCCAAATAATATCAGGGGTTTCAAAATGCTTAATCCTATATTTCACTCAATGTAAAAAGGTTGAATATCCAGTATATTCCATTATTTCCAGTATCAATAATAAAATTAAGTATATTTCCAGTATTGGTAGACACCCTATATAAGCATACCGATAGCGCCACAAACACAAAACCAAATATTATTTGATAAAAGGAATGGCAATCTAAACTTAAATAATTTATAACTGCACTGATGGGCACGTTAATGAAATACAAAGCTCATTTAGTCTAGTCTACCAGCAATGGGGAGATCGGGGTTCAAATCGCGGCCAGTCATGCTTGTGTTTTTTCTAATGGTTTTCCTATTATTTATGCAAATGTGGGTACATTTCATCTAATTCTACCTTAATTACCCCTAACCCTTTAGCATGAGTAAATGTATACACGTTTTTTGGAACAATGTATGTTTTCATAAGCTATGGAATTTCTTGTGGTTTATTGTTGATTCACTTTTTGACTTATTCTCCTTTTGAATCTTATTGTTTTGCAAACTTATGTGCATTTTTTATTTATTTCAAATATTAGTGTTGTGTTTATAACAATGTTATTATTATTATTATTAGCACAGTGTCTTACTACCAGTTCGGGTTATACGCACTTACGCTAATGTGTAATGGTAGGGTGATTGTGAGATGAAATGGAGGACCTATTGGCATTCCCCACATTCACAAGATGTCTTGTCAGAGGTGAAGGAAGGGTTTGGTAATCAGATAAATCTGTGCCAGGACCAGGGATTGAACCCCTGCCGCCAGCACATAAGTCTGATACCTTACCCCTAGACCGCCAGGTCACCTGTTTATAACTATGGATGTTTATTAATTTTACGGTGACCTGGTGGTCTAGGGGTAAGGTGTCAGACTTCTGTGCTGGGGGTCCGGGGTTCAATCCTCGGTCCCGGCACAAATTTATCTGATTACCAAACCCTTCCTTCACCTCTGACAAGACATCTTGTGAATGTGGGGAATGCCAGGCCTCCACCGTGGTTCGGATTCCACGTTAAACTGTAGGTCCTCCATTTCATCTCACAATCACCCTACCATTACACATTAGCGTAAGAGCGTATAACCCGAACGGGTAGTAAGACGCGATGATAATAATAATAATATTAATTTTACTTGTTGTTTTGCTAAATTGTATGTACTTTTATTTCCTTTTTCGTATATCTATTTGAGCAAAAGAACTATTTGTTATTAAATATAGCCACGAATGACAAAGAGCATCATTGTAGATTACTCAATTTCTTAACATATTAACTGTTCGGAGAACAAGACTTTTTTTTGTTTTTTTTTAGTGGGAAAGGGGGGATAAAAATAATTTCAAATAATGTTTTTGGGTGAAATTACCTCACATACATAATTTACTAGCAGACTGATCCATTCATCGCACTATATCAAATTAGTGTGTTTAACATCTGGCTGCCAGTGTTTATTTAACTCCTCCTTGACTTCATGTACAGTTTCAGGCTAACTATAGCAATCTCAATTTAGAACTCTTTTTCACCTTTCACTAATAAATATGAAATCTTATCACTTGTTTGAATCATTGGTGTGCTCCCCTACCTGCTTGCCAAATTTCAATTTTCTACCTCATTTAAAATGTGTTTCCTATTTTTAGCCCCCCTTTTCCATTTCCTTGAGCACCATTTTGAAATTCCTATTTCTGTAGATTTTCCTCGCTACGTGAGGTAGTCCTTCTATCTTCTAAAACTTCAGATTTCCTCATCTCGAAGGGGCTTGAATCTGTACATTGTACTGACCCGACATCAAATTGTCCACAGTAAGCCAAAGTTTTTCTTTATCTAAGCCGGCATATAAAACAACTTTGACCTATGCTTTAGCCTTTAAGCTAAAAAGATAAAACCTTAAATTGCTACATGCCATTTATGGAAGGAGTTTCTTTCTCTTGCGGACGTTGGCAATTTATGAATGGGACAATATCAATTTGCTACTGCTTAATTTGTCAATTGTATGTAACAGTTTCAAAATGTATAATAGGCAATGATATTCTAATACATTTATTGTATTAGACCCAAACTTGAACGCGACTTCAAATACCTCAATGATATAATGTAGTTTAATATTTGTAATATTTTTATCAGCGCCTACTTGTATTACTTACATAAATGTATAGTCAGCGGCATCGCTCACATTTCAAAATGTAACTAAATAAAATCTCTCATCTCCATATGTTCATAAATTAATTAATCTAATATTTGTTTAGTTAAAATATTTTTCATATAGATGAATGTAGTCGATGTAATTAAAATTTAACTTAGTTGTATTCAACATGGACGGAGCAATAATGATGGAAAATTAATATTTTTTTGTTGGCTATCTTGATAGACATACACTAGCTATTATATTAAATACGGCTCCTAATTTTGAAAAATAGATAGAGGGTTTAGCATAGAATTAAATTGAAACATAAGATTATTGTCTGGGTTTATTATATTCATGCATAACACAAATAATAAACAATACTGAATAAAATACAGTGAAAAATGTATATAATAAATGTAATAGTTTATAATGAAAAGTATTGTTTAAAGTATTACTTGAATCCTTTTGCTTTTAATAATTGAAACGGTCCTTACGCAACAATGGAATTAATATAAAATTAAACTGTCTCTTAAAACTTAAAATTAACCTAATTTACGTTTTACTTTCAATATTAAAACATCCTTAAGAACTTAATTTAAACCAAAAATTCACTCAATTTTTTTAATTTAGAACAGCTGCCTTTTTTTTGTTTACTTTTTTTTTCATTGTCTATGAAGTTATGATCTTTTCCTGTTTTCAGCCTCATTTATACGGTCAATTTCGTATATTTTTTTATTGCCATCAATATCTGATATTACATTAATTGTTTCCGTGGATCTCTCTGCTGAAACAATATCTTAAATTTTGCCACTTCTTCTGTGTGTCTCAACCTAGAAATAATGATTGTTATGTGCGTTGTTAACAGGCGAGATTTTGTTTGTTTGTTTGTTTGTTTGTAAGGGTTTTATTTATCATTTCATAAACATATATATATATATATACATGAATAAAAACACAAGAAACATAAAGGGACAAACGGTTGACACCAGCCCCGAATGGCTCTCGACAACACACACGAGATTGAACAAATAACAAACTTCACTTGGATATACAATGGCGCACTGGCGGGTTGAAAGAAGCTCTCTGTAGATTAGGGGTGGGGAAATTATATAAAAAAACCCACCCCGTAGCACATGAAGGGTCGCCAGGACCTTAAAACATACACAAAGTACAGAGGAGAGGGACAAGACGGAAAACAATGAGAGGAAAAAGAAACGGCAGGAAAATAAATAATAAAATTGCTGTTGATAATAATAATGTTGTAAACTGTCCATAGTAGTGTCAGAGTGCCTTTAGCTAAAACTGACCAACCCACAATGACAATAGGTGGGGTTGGCGGCGGACACATAACACGTAACAATGTTGGGAACGCGCGCGCGCACACACACACGCACACGGGTTGGACTTAGCGCCAACCAGGAGGTCTCGCGGAGCACCGGAGCCATGTCCTGATGAATCCGGCCTCGGCCGTAGCCAAGAGCGCTATCTCCTCACCACCACAGACTACCTCCCGGGTCATCCGTATACGGCGGGGGACCCACCACACCATCTCTGATGCTTCTGTGGACAAGAGCGGGGGGGGTCGTAATCTAGGCGAGATTTTATCAAACACTTTAATTATCAAACAGAGAAATAATTAATTTACGATAAGACTACCTTTGCGAATGGTGACAGAGTACCTGGAGTGATGAGATGATATCTGAGGCACCCTAATCTTGTTTCTTGAGCACTTAATAATTATTTCACACGAGAGAGTTTCATGGCTGTGTAACCCGAGACCAAGAGACGCTTGAACACTGTTTTTCCCGTTATACTAAGAAAAAGCGTGGGGTAGGTGAGCCAAGAGCCATTAGGAGAGAAGGCTCAATGCGGTGCTGACATCGAGTGCTAATGAGGGTAATTAATTTTAAAAAAAATAGCGCACAGCTGGCTCAGTAGGTATATTCATACTAAACATACCACTCCCCTTGAACTACTAGTTCAATGAATGAGTAGAACAAAAGATACAACAATCACGAAATAAGCAAAAATACTAGCTCCACCAATTAAAGGGGCAAAAAAAGGGATAGAACAAAACAAGGTACGATAGTTAGAATATACAACCTTAGTTGAGTGGGAGAGAAATCAATTTGACGAAAGACCTAGACAGTGTTCCCTTTTGGGTGCACAGATGTATAACTCGTACAATGCCATCTTTTTCAGGAAAGGTCAAAGTTACGTGTCCAAGATTCCAAGATAGAGGTGGTGTGTTGGGTTCATTAATGAGGACGAGATCACCTGCTTGTATATTAGCTTTCTGCGTTGTCCATTTTGAGCGATGCTGAAAAGTTTGTAAATACTCCTTATGCCATCTTTTCCGGAAGTGTTGAGAAAGTGATGTGACTAAATTACCCCTTTTAAATCGTTTGCATGGTATGTCAGACACATCTGTTTCAGGTACGGCAACGAGAGAAGAGCCGATCAAGAAGTGTGCCGCAGTTAGAGTATTTAGTTCGCCTGGGTCAGTGTGTAGAGGGACTAGCGTTCTAGAGTTCAACATAGCTTCCACTTTAGTTGTCAATATTATGAACTCTTTTAAAGTAAATATCTGTTCTCCAATTAATCTTGAGAGGTGGTATTTTGCTTTTTTGATCGCAGATTTCCAAAGTCCTCCCCAATGTGTTGCGGCTGGAAGTGTAATTTGATGGAATGTTGTGATGCAAACTGTTGAAGTTGTTGTGTGTGGACTTGAGCTAGATATTCGTTTATGGTTTTCTTCAACTGATGAGAGGCACCTAAAAAGTTTGTCCCACAATCTGACTATAGGTCTGAACAAAGCCCTCTTCTTGAGACAAAGCGTGTGAGGGCAGCGATGAATGCATCCTATGTAAGATCTATGATGACTTTGAGGTGAGCTGCTTTAGTTGAGAAGCAGACAAACAAGCAGAGATAGACTTTAATAGGTCGGAGGCGTCTGAGAGTGTGTAACTTCACTGAGACTGGGCCTCCATAATCCATTCCAGATTTGAGAAATGGACGTGAGGGAGTAACTTGAAGTCCAGGTAGATCGCCTATCATGGGAGTTATAAGCTTTGGTTTGTGGCGAAAGCGACGAATACATTTGAAATTTTGAAGTTTGATTGTGCTGAGAACAGAGAGTATCCAGAATTATTGGGACAAAATAGACTGCAGCAATTGAGGTCCAGCATGGAGATGTTTGAGATGATGGTGATCAATGATCAGATTGACAATGTAATGGGATTTTGGTAACACTATAGGGTGTTTAGCTTCATGAGACAAATTTGAGTGACTGAGTCGTCCGTCTACTCTCAGTATTCCTTGGCTGTCCAGGAACGGGAATAAGCTTTGAAGTTTGGTTCTGCATGGTTTCTTAGCCTTAATGAGCTCTATGTCGGTGGTGAAGGTTCCAACTTGGATAACTTGGCAGATGCGTTGAATGGCTTCATTGAGCACTTGAGGGCTGAGGGGTGCTGTTTGACGATCTTTCGATCTGCAGTGTATAAGGAAGCGAAGTACTAAAGCCATTATTTTGACGAGTTTCATCCACGATGAGTATTTAAGCAGTAATGTTTGAATCGAATCAGTAGAAGGATTTGCAATGAGAACATTTAATGATGTGGTTTTGACGTCGGGCAATGCTGCTTCAGCCACAGGAGTGAAACGAGAAAGAGGCTACTATTGAGGTGGAAGAGAGATCCACGGAGGACCAGACCACCATAGGGAATGATCGTTGATATCTGAAGGGGATAAACCTCGAGTGGCACAGTCCACTGGGTTGTGGGGAGAATGGATATGCATCCAAGTGTGAGGAGGTAGCCATTCATGGATTTGGGTGATACGATTAGCCACATACAATTTGGGGTGATATGATTAGCCACATACAATTTGGGGCGATACGATTGGCGACATACAATTTGAGCCGATATGGTGGCGTATGAATCCTCGAGACGACAATCATTGAGTCTGACCAAGCAATTCTAGAGTCAATTTTGCAATGTTGTGATGAGAGGTCAGTGCAATAGTACATAAGTTTGGCAAATTAAGTGAACGACGCAGATTTCTAAGCGAGGTATGGGAATTCTTTCAAAGGGAGATACACATGATTTGGCGATGAGAAGACTAACTGTCACTTTGTTTGAGGGGTCAAGACATACGAGGTAGAGGCAACATTCATACCCTGCCTCAGTGGCATCACAGAACCCATGAAGCTGAATGTTGGTAGGAGACGCGAGATAGAAATAGCGTGGTATCCTAATGGCTTCTAAAACGGGAATATACTTCAAAAAATCTTTCTCGATTTTTAGCAATGTCAGCAGGCAAGGGTACATCCCACTATAGGCCTAATGTTCATAACAGCTGGATAAAAGACTTCACCCAGAACACGACAGGAGTTAACCAACCGCAAGGGTAATAGATTTGAGCCAGAATCGAAAGAACGATACGCTTTGTAAGCTTGTGAGCGTCTCTTGTCACTCTCATGCGATAGGAGAAGTTGTCAGAGTCAGATGTCCACTGGAGCCCGAGAATGCTGAACAATGGTTGTTCTGGTGTCCGAAAATAGATAGGGGGTTTCTCTATGGTCCTGTGGCAAGAAGTTGAGACGTATTACTTGACCACATTTTCGTAATTCTAAGTATCCTAATTTTAACAGCTTGGTAAGTTCATCTTGGAGAAGTAGCGCATCTTCTATGGTGTCTTCTCCACAAACTGAATCATCTACAAAAATTTGTGTTTGCAATACTTTGGATGCACGCGGGTAGTTGTTTCCTTCATACTTCACTAACTGGCGGAGAGTTCTTAGTGCAAGATATGGGGACGAGGTAATTCCATAAGTGACAGTACTAAGTTGGTAGACAGTAAGAGGTACTGCGGGACTGTCACGCTAGTAAATCAATTGGTACGTTTAATTATCAGGGTGTATCAAGATTTGTCGGTACATTTGTCTAATATCGCATGAGAAGACTATGGGGTGGTGACGGAAGTGAGTGATCACGTCACAAATATCATTTTTAAGTCTAGGCCCAGGTAATAAAACATGATTTAACCAAACTGAGTTGGAGGTGCGGGCGCTGGAATCGAAAACGACCCGTAGCTTAGCTGTGGATGAGGTTCATTTCATGATTCCATGGTTGGGCAAGAAGTAGTGTGATGAGTTAATATTTGGAGGTGATTTGTATTCAGTCGTTTGACCAGCTGTAAGATAATCCTCCATGAAGTCTATATACATTTGTCAGAATTGAGGTTGAGTAGCAAATCTTCGTTCTAAACCATTAAACATATTTCTTGCATTATTTGAAGAGTCGGCGAGAGGAGGGTGAGATTCGTTGAATGGGAGTCGTACTACATATCGACCGGTTACATCTCGAGTGTGCGTAGAGACAAAATGATCTTCACATAACTGTTCTTCACTAGAGAAGCCCACGCTATGTGGAGGTTCTTCAAGTTTCCAGAAGTTTTGCAAGGAGGAGTGAAGGTCAATATCATTGGTAGAGAGTAGAGTGGTGACACCATTAAAATGTGCTAGATGTACGTCTGGGTGCAGAATAGGGGGTGGATCCCATAAGTACGACACCAAAAACCGTAACAAAGGCAATGGGCAGGTCTTTTCTGAGAATATATTGTTCACCAGTCATTATTTGTGCAAACAAGTCTGCACCTAAGAGGATATCTATGGGTACCGTGGTGTCAAATGTGGGGTCAGCTAGGACAAAGGAGGCCATCTTCCTTTTTATGTCACAAGAAAGATCTGAAGTTATCTTATCCAATATTAATATGGGATGCTCTCTGGATATATTTCCATTCAGAGACGAAATATTAAGATATGTAAGGCCTTTAGTATTTACCAAAGCTTGGGAAATACCATTGATTGATCTTGAGGTGCGAGTGTGTTTAACCTGGAGCAATTGAGCACATTGTTCCGTAATGAAAGTACTTTGAGCAGCAGAAACCAATATTCCACGAACAACAAGGGAGACACCATCAGCTGTTGAGAGATTAACAAGAGTTGTTGCTAAAAGCACGGTGTTATATATCTGTGACAACCTACCAAAAAGAGTATTTGTAGTTGATGTGTTTGCTGAGGCTTGTTGACATGCAGAACTCTCCGTTTTGTGCGGTGGACAAGTAGAGTGAACTTGAGTGACTTTAGACGGTACTGAGTCCAAGTGTAGTGAAGTATGATGTATTTTATTACATTTTTTACATGAACGTGATTATTCACAATTGTTCAGTGTGTGAGAGTGACCAAGACAAGTATAGCAGTTTTCATTAACTTTTAAAAAATTAAATCTTTCTTGAGGAGTTTTGACTTGGAGATCTTGGCAACGATAAATTAAATGAGTGTCAGATTTACAAAAAACACAATTAGTGTGAAAGGTGGATAATAGCGTGACCTTGTGATTTTGATAGGACGTGGGTTTGATGCCACCTGGCATCCTTTACAATGATTAAGAAGCTTGTGGTGTATGAGAAGTGTGCGGGTGCTTTTGGGTAGTATTCACATTGTTGGCTGACTCAAGGTGTGACGCTTCAAGATGTAAAAACTTAATCAATTTATCTACCGTTGGTAAACTTACATTTTTACCTCGGCTGGTCTCGAACCTGTGTCGAGTGTCACCGTCAAGTTTCCGTGATAAGTGAGAACAATAGAGAACCTTCGAGAGATGTGCCTTGTTCAAGAGCGTGGAGAGCTTGACTATTTTCATCATAACTACTGAGCATATTACGTAGGCTCTTGAGCGATCCACTAGTGATATGAGGCAAATCAAATATTTTATTTATGTGAAGAGAAGTTAAGTTTCATATGATGTGATAGCGACTACACAATAAATGGTAGGCTATTTGGTAATAAGGCGCGGAAAGGGAAACTCTTAATTTTATTACGCGCGTCTGAGCTTAGAGTTGACATCAAATATGACATTTTTTCAACGGGTGTTAAACTTGAATTTTTGTGAATAGTTGTGTCGAACAAATTGCGAAAACTCATCTACTGTGATGAATCACCAGAGAAGGTCGGTAGTTCAATTTTCGTTAAGCGTATAGACGGAGTTGAAATCAAAGACCCACTAGGCGCGGAGTGTCTTGAATCGTCCAGTTGAGGTTAAGGATTGGGAAGTAACAGTGTTATACTACAACTTAAAAATGTATGTAATTCAAATATTTCGTCTTGATTCTGAGTTACAATATCATTGTAATCTTCAATTTCTTATGAAAAAATCTTAGATAACAGCACACTTCAAACTCATTACGTTTGGACTCAACTTCCTTTTCGAACAAAGATAGTTTTTGAATGTGATACTCGAACAATACTTCCTCTTTGTTCACTATAGAAACTTGTTTTTCTAATTCCCTAATCTTAACGAGGCGTTTCTTAATAAGGTCGCATTGCCGAGTGAAAGTTACGAACCTCATGTTGACCATTATTAGTACAATAAACAAAAGTACCCTTGAACTAATTAAATTAGATACAATTAAAAACAAATCTAGAGTCAACCAAACAAGTTTGTGAGAGAGAGAAATATAACAAAACTACGTGATTATGAACCTTATCAACATGCGAAACTGGACCTAAAGACCGGGGATACAGGAGCAAGTTTACAAATATGGTTTTGTAATGAAATACAAACTAAAATGGTTAGGCTCGCGTTTACGAAAATAATTTAAGACAATTGAAAACACTTTGTAGTTATTAATAACTTTATGAGCAGAATTATTTGTCCTCTTAATAGACTGTACTGTACCATAGCGAGAGTTCATTTATTTTAAAGAAATAGATCCGTCCCCGGAGATCCAAATGTTCTCTGCGTTGTTAACAGGCGAGATTTTATCACACGCTTTAATTTTCACACAGAGAAACAATAAATTTACGATGAGCCTATCTTTGCGAATTGTGACAGAGTACCTTGAGTGATGAGATGATATCTGGGCCATCCCAATCTTGTTTCTTGAGCACTTAATAATTATTTCACGCGTGAGAGTTTCATGGCTGTGTATCCCGAGACTAAGCGATGCTTGAACACTGTTTTTTCCGTTATAATAAGAAAAAGTGCGGGGTAGGCGAGCCAAGAGCCATTAAGAGAGAAGTGTCAATACGGTGCTGACACCTAGTGCTAATGAGGATAATTAATTTTAAAAAAGAGCACAGCTTGCTGAGTAGGTATATTCATACTAAACAATGACAATATTTAACTTCATTATAAGTTTATAATATTTTATTCAATGTTGTATGATGCTAATATAAGCAACGTTCTACGTCTATTGTATTGTGTGATGTGATAATATGATGTGTTGTAATCAGATATAGTTTGACCATATTCTAAGCTTGCCCCTTATTTAAAAAAAATCCATTTAAGATCTTTGGCAACTGGCGCAAGATTCTATCAATTCTCCTTTCATAGGTGATTTTTCTTGCTCCACACTCCGTCCCAAATTATTCACTTGATCGGCTCAGCCACTGACTACATCCACCGCGTGCTGCCTTATATGCAATCCTTGATCGACTTTGGTTTTCTAATGCTATCACCAACTCCAGCTACGAGATATTTTTGATCTGTTCGGTAGTTTGGGTAGTATGTGTGTGTATATATATATGTATAGTATAAATAAAAGTATAATTATATTAAATTTATATTATGTATATTTTTCAAATAAGGGGATTTCCAACATTCCATCCACACCTCCTTAAGCCTGAAAAAGTGCATACTATATATATAGAATAAACAGAGTTTCATTTTAACAAATAGATTTATAATAGTAAACAAAAGATAAATTGTCATAAATACAAGTTTTACAAGATTGAACAGTTAGCAAAGAGCATATAAAGAATGTAACATTTACACAGTCTCACTTGGTAGAATTTTATTAATAGGTATCCATAAAACTTGATGGATTCTTGGCTGATAAATCCAGCTAATTGAAGGCTATGAAACAGGTGTCACAAAAGTACTACTGCTGGTCTTATTCCCCTATGGTACTGCCAGAGCATAATATAGTACGTTGATAACTATTGATATCAATGCTAAATCAAAACCTAATCACAGGCAAATATAAAAATAGAATAATTAGCGCGGACTCCACAATGAATCTAGGGCAATTTCCTTGGGTTGCGCCACTAAGCCAATACTCAGCTAATTCACAGTTTTCAACCACATTTACATATAAAGTCCTAAACTTGTTTTTAGAGGAAACAGACATCCTGGTAGTAGCCCCCAATATAAAAAAACTAATGTTCATGACGTTTAGGACGTCATGACTAAATTCGGAACAAAGGAGTAACGAACTCGTGACTCAGACTAGGTCACAACACTAACATTCTTAGCGCCAGAGGCTTTAATGTAAGAACAGTGCCATATGACACATAAATAATCTTAGCAAACATATATGCTCAAGTTAGACATACCAATTTAGTAAACCAAAACAAAAACCATTCTTCTAGAAACAAAACGAGGCTTCTCTTAAAATAAAGACATATAATTTTCCTTTGAAGAAGGATGCATACTTTACATTACTTTACTAAAGTCCAAGTAGCAAAGACTTGGCCACGACGACAGGATACCAGTACCGCTGAACGCGTCGTCCATGTTCACGGCGAATAGAGTCGGGCGACCCATTATCCTGTTGTCACGGCTGAAGGTGGCGAATCTGACGCCGCAGTCTCCATGGTCTTTCGTGTCGGTGCCGGGCGGCGAATATTCCTGGTTGTCTCGACGCGCTGTGAAACTTTTCTACGATTTGCTATCTCAGGCCGGCCTGTATGTATACCCAACCTGGCTAGGACAAGAAGAAGAAGAAATGGGAAATAAAAATGTAAGAACAGACAGAAATAAAGGAGAATAAACGTGGGGAGAAATGGAAAACAAATGGTCAATATCAAAGGTTCTTCAAATGACCACCAGTATCTCTGTGTGCGCAACAGGTCTAGGAGCCGATTCTTGACCTCCAGTCTCTTCACCAGCTGAGCTTAGCCACTGCGCACGTGAGTCGGCTATGGTCGGGAACCTCGTGTTTTTAAAAGAATGATATCCGCAGACATCTGGCTGGGGTGAGCTTGTTCATAAATATATTATATTATAATATATATGTATTAATTTACTTATTTAATATCCACTGTTATTTTTATGAGAAGTAAGGATATAGACATATTTTTTTAACATTTTTTTGTGTGCGTACACCATGTGGCCGTAGAACGCCAGTCTATGAATTATTATCCGCCAGGAAAAGCGAAGTGTTAAAGTCTTTAGTTCATAAACACAATAATATTAGCCTTCTTCTTTGATATTTAACACCGTAATTATCAAAAGACAATATTTTTGATCAATCACGTGTTAGGGGGTTAGACGATAGGTAACTTTCGTAGATCAGAATATATAACTTTAGAGACAGATTATATTAAATATGCTGATTTAATTTCTGTCTCGCATAAAATCCCGAAAATATTAAATATTTTCTTGTAGCTGTTCAACCATTTGGTTGACACGCTACAAGCCGAGTAAATGTTTACTCGTATCTTTTGGAAAGAATAGTAAACCTAATAAGTCATAACTAAACCAGTTTGTATGTATATGTAATTCTTAGCTTATTTAATTAAATTAATTGTGTGGTTGTGCAGTTAAGGGGATTTGTGCTTGTGAGTTGGCAGTGATAGATGTGGACTAAAGTATTGTTGTTGGGGGCTAGCTTGAGAGAGACGCTTGACTGGAGATGGCTCGTGAATGCTAGAGGTCGAAAAATAATCGTGTAGCAAGGAAAATATTTCTTGTGGTGAAAGCTAACTATCTAAATGAACCCCAGAATGTCTTTGATAAGGATTGTACGCATCTTCAGAGGTACCTAAACAATCACTGGAAAGGTATGTGTTCTTGAGCTATTTGTATTGTTGGACTTGGACATTGTGGAAATCCGTGTGCTGGGACCATCGAACAGACAGGTAGTCACCGTAACGACCGTTAGTTGAACAAGAACTCAAAGGAATGTGTTAGGGGTTGTGAGCGAATTGAGAGTCGCAAAAGGCCCATTCAGAGCACTTATAATCAACTTTGTTTTTTATGACTTTAGGTTATTTGGCCAATAAACTTCTTTAATGAGCTTGAACATTTGTTGATATAGTGCTCATGCTTAGTAAGTAGTAATAATATATTTTATACTGATGTATTGTCCATCAACATCATCACTTATTAAAGTAAGTTGTAAGATGATAAAGTTTTAATTTGTGTTATGGTATAGTAAATATAGAAGTTTCTCCCCAACGTAGTTTTCTAACTAATAATTCAGAGTATAGACAACATCATTAAGCGTATTAATAAGCTTATTAAATATTCATTTTTCTTTTATTTCTTTATGCCATTCTGACGTCACCCAGAGGCACCACTAGTAAATCTCTTATTGACTTTAATTTTTTGTAAATACTTTTCATAGTTTTTAATATATTTTTACTGATTTTATACTTTTGATTGTATATAAACATACTAGTACATCGATTTTAAAGTTTTATTATTTCATATTTCCGTACTAGTTTTATTCAGTCTAAGAGGAGAAATGTCCATAGTAGGTTTGAACTTATGACCTTCCTGATGGCATTGACGATGATGTTATTAGTATTTGAATATAGGTTGAATCATTTTGATGTTGTCCGGTATGTATTTATTGTTTGTAAATGTATATTTTGTGGCACCTGACACTAGCAGATCACTCGAGCTGATAGCGCTGGTAATGGGCTCGTAAAATAGGATCTTGAAGAACTAGAAAGCTATACAAACATTTGTGACTGTGACATTCCAAGACATTTTTCTTGAATTTGTGGGAACTAGTGTCCTGAAATGATAAATAAAACTTTTGATTTAGCAAAATTTTGCCACAATGGTGAAAACTGTTTAACTGTAGCCATCATATCTTTGAAAAATTTATCTACTCGATCTGTATTCGTTACTGCAGAATTGTTTCGCACCTCAATTACGTAATTCTGTAACATATATTGTAAAGTACTGCCCGTATTGTCATCTGCGGTTGAGAACTAGTCCCACGTTGTTGCGCCTATTGTAAAAGACTGAAACTGGATGCCCCTCGTTGGAACTCCATTTGTAAAATACATAAATACTTCCCCTCGTTGATTACGCCAATTGTAAAACATGTAATTTAAACAATAAATATTGGACTAGATGTTGAGATAAATCTGCCCAAGAAATGAGAAAAACTGTGTTTTGCTGTCACAACGACAATTTTATTTGCCCTTAAGTTGTTTTGTAAATAAAATAAACCACCACTTAATGTTGTAAAACACTTCCATCTCGTCTGCCGTAGAAGAGTAGAATGCACGCGTCTAACAAGCTAGCGTCCTCTCGAGTCGAGCCGTGTGAACCCCGTCATTCACACCCTCGAACCCAGACCACTCCTTGCTTTCTTTCCATCGACCAATAGGGTTAGTTTTAAATTTAGCTCGCATTTAAGAAAACAGACGCTCTACTCTGCACCTGCTATTATTTTACTGCGCATTACAACACGGAAGTAAAAACCTTGTTTCTTGCACGTGCAGTTAAAATAAAAGAAAAAGAAACATGGCCGTAGTATAGAAAAGATGAGTTTACATTATATTAACTGAAAAGAAGAAATATTAATATATTTACTTTAAAATATGATCGCGAATATTAAAAAGACAGGAAAAATCGATATCATTACAGTACTTCCCCTGGTTGCTGGATGAATAGAAATGCAATGATCTTCGACAGCAAGCATTACAATCTTCAATTACATTTTAAATTACCATTCTTACTTACTAGACATGAATATTGAAATGTATGAAAGTCATACTCAATTTACTGATAAAATTCTAAGATAGCATTATAAAGTTAAAGGGAGTTTTTTAACTCAAAAGTTACAATTATTTAAATATGCTCTTATGGCATAGTAGCATTACATAATATAATGTCTTTTTTCTTCTTCTCACACAATAATTCTTAAATATATATATTCACATTGCAATACTGAAATTGTTTATATGTTACACAAATTTTTTCTTTTCAAAAGTTCATTTGCTGTTCTTAAAAACTATCACTTAATGAACATAAATTATTTTACATCTGTAAACTAAAGAGAGAAACTACATATCATCTCAAAACTTGTCTTAGTTACTTGATTGCAAAATACATATTACTTGAGATGTGATTACCTCAACTTAATATCATTATCTCTATACCCTGATATTTTCAAACCCATTACATGTTACTCAACTACTGTTGGTGTTAAAACGGACATCTTGATATTACATAGTATATGTATCATTGTTTTCTTATTTTTAAATAGTTTTCACCTCTACTTATGTTGATAACTTGAAATTTGAGTTTATCATTTTGCATTGGTCAACTTCAATTTGATTCTACATATTCCTTTAAGTTTAAACATCATTGCTTCAATTATATAAACATAGATTTTAATACAACTTTGAAATAAGATTTCAACTTTCAATTTGATTCTACTTAGAATGTTTAGTTTGATTACTCTTTACACATAAATACAATATTGATAGTTATTTATTTTCTTGTTTTTTACTCACAATAAATTAGTTGGTTGTTAAAATTATTTACTTCAGACTCTATAAATCCGTTGCTTTGTTTGTACTTCGAACTGAATGTATTAAGTTTAAAATTATAATCTTTAGCAAACTGGAAAACCTTTAATTTGTTATATTGTTATGGATCCATTGTGAGCCACAATCAGCTCTAATAATTTCAGGTACTCCATGCCTGGCTAGAATAGATTCAAAATTATTTATGAAATAACTAGTAGTAAGGCGCCCCAGCAAAGCAATTTCCGGATATCTGGATTAGTAGTTAGCAACAAGAAGATACCAGTTACAGTACCTTTCAACTTCAAAGTGTCCATGCCAATTGTTTGACAAGGCTGCTTAGGAAACAGAGTAGGTATTAAAGGTTTTGATCAATTTATCCTAAATTTGGCACACTTAACACAGTTCTCAACAAGATATCTCAGTTGTGTGGACAATCTTGGCCACCAAACGCTTTGTTTGGAAAGTTATCTAAATTTGGTAATCCTCTGATGACCTTCATGTAGTTAATTTATTATTTATTTCCGCATGCAATTAGAAATTATTAGTCTATTACCTTTTAGTAGAAGGCCTTTTTGTAGAGATATTTCGATTCGATGTTGTCAATATGGTAAAGACATTTCCGGTATTTGTGACTTTAGAGGCCATTTGTCTTGGAAAGATTGTATGAGGTGGATACTAAACTCATCCTTATGTAGACTCTGAACAATTTCTGCCAACTTAGCATCAGACGCAAGAAGATCACATACAACCTTTTGGACATAAGCCAACACTTCTTCAGCTAGTTCATCTTCCCCAGCAATAGTGGCTGTGGATTGCGGGAGAGAACATCAGAAATAAGTAGATTTTTACCAGCTACATGAACAATCTCAAACGAATACCTCATCAATCGAATCCTAATTCTTTGTCGCCTAGGCGTTAAATAGTCTAGGTCTTTGGTGGCGAAAAGAGGAACTAAAGGTTTATGATCAGTCTCTATTGTTATATGAATTTCTGTAATAAAATTATAAAACCATATACATACCTAAGCGGGAGCCAGTCCCTTCCTCTCAATTTGTGCCCACTTTCTCTCAGCTTCAATGAAAGTTCGAGACCTTAGAGATCCATCATCTTGACGTTGTATTAAAACTGCACCAAAGCCATAGGAGTATGCGTCAGCTGACAAAATAGTGTAATTATTGCACTTATATAAAGCAAGACTAGGTTGCTTTGCTATGGCTACCTTTCTGTTTTCAAATGCTTGAGCCTGTTTAGAATCCCATAACCAGTCGACTTTTGAGTGTGGAAGCTTATTAAGAGGTTTCAACAAGGTAGACAGATTTGGGACAAACTTGGCCAGAAATGTTAAAAGATGCAACAATCCCTTTAGCTAATTTACATTAGTGGAAGGTTTCAGTTTGAGAATAAAATCAACTTTCTTCGAGTCCGGAGAAATACCCTTCGCCGATACGATATGACCAAGAAAGTTTATTGAAGTTTGCCGAAACGAACACTTTTACTCATTTAGCGACCAACCTGCTTCTTACAGTCTAGAAAGGACCTTATAAAGCTTTGAGTCCTGTTTCTGAATAGCTGACCAATTTACTATAATATCGTCAAAATGGCAGAGAATTTACCCCTATCCTTAAAAATGCACACTGACCTTCTTATGGAAAACCTCTGGAGCAGGAACTATCCCAAAAGGTAACCGAAGAAAGCAATACCTTCTATACGGTGTGATAAATATGCTTAGAGCTATGGAAGAATTTGTTAGGGGAACTTGCCAGAATCTTGAGTTGGCATTTAGTTTTGAGAATACTTTTGCTCTTTCTAGATGACATAAGGAATAATCACCTGCCGGCATTGGGAAAAATTCTCTTTCTACATGTTGATTTAATTTAGATGGTTTAGCACACAACCTTGGGGATACATTGGTTTTTGGTACTATACCCATGGGAGCACACCAATCTGATGGCACGTCGACTTTTTCTATGACTCTATCCAGAACCATCCTAACCAGTTATTTTGTAAAACGTTCTTCAAAGGTAAAGGAACACGTCGGGGAACACTAATAGCATGTGGTACAGCCCCCTCAAGTTTTATGTTGTATGGTTCTCGAATTTTTCCTAGTTCTGTAAACAGCTTGGAGAACCCAGCTTTTGGAACAAAATAGCTTGTCTTACACCGTAAATCCTCTTTATAAGGCTTGGAATAATTCTATCTGCTCCTTGAACTACATAGAATGCCTCAACAATATTTTTGTATTGGAATTTCTCTTGAGTTCCAATAGTTTTGAGCTGAGCGCCCCCTGGACCAGTTAGAATTTTATTTGATGGCAAAAGCTCCATATATTAAAAATACTCCTCGTATATACTTTTTCCAATATTATTCACATCTGCGCCTGGATCAATTTTATCAGAAAGGTCTTTCCCACAGAATTTGGTGTTTACCAACAATTTATCATGCAGATAATTAGGTTCTGTAGAGGCAAGGCCCACAAATTCGTTATATTCATCTAACTCATCCTCCGTGTCAACAGCTTCAACTGATATAAATCTACAATATGTTGCATAATTCCCTTTATATCGTTACTGATGACAAATAACACTCCTAGCCGGACATTTGGTTCTAGGTTGTTCAGTATTACTCTCACACTAAACCCATAATTTTCTAGTTTGACGTTTATCTTCATTAGAAAAAGTGTTCCTACAACAACAACATCAAAAATTCCCACTTTTTTTAGGTTTATTTGTAGAGTTAACCTTGTCAGCTGCAAATTGACTAGCTCCTGTTCAAGTTTCCTGCTATTTTTTTCACTTTCTCTGATTGTATATCAGAATTAACAGCTTTTTCTAGAGTTAATTTGGCATCTAATTGTAGTTTAAACGAGAGATTTTTATATATAGTACCAACTACGACTATATCTCTAATGGCCTCATAATAAAAAGTGACAGGAAAGTTGCAATATTGAGCAAAAGTATGAAGATCGGTGGGATAATCGCTTATTGACTTGCACTCATGTTGGAATCTAGTATAGAACTGTGCTCATTCAAAAAGTATGTATTTTGTGGAAATAAAATGGCTGTCAAACTTTTGAAGGACTGTATCAAACTTCTTTTGTTCGGATGATGATAGCTTGAACGATAGAAAAATAATTTCATCCTGAGGGCCCACCAAATAACTCCAATAATTTACCTGATCTTCTTCTTCCTGCTTCATCATACCTGAAGCACGTCTGAAACGCATAAATGGATCATTCGATTATTTCCATTCCAATGTCGGTTTGAAATCGAAAGGGTCTGGGGCCAGTATTTGATACACAAGAGCCGACATATTGGAACTGGGTTCTTTATCTATGTTGTAACTGTTCACTTCACCTTAGTTATACTTAAATACAGAGCAATATCCATCCACTGCCACCACGCGATATTACAGCGAGAATTTTCAAATACATAACAGTCCAACTCGGTACAAGGCGAAGTCTATCTGTTAATACATGTTGCAGACATAAGACATTACAATACCCAACCACAGATAGCAAGCCCTTACGGTAACTTCTTTGACGCTCAACTTGGTCCAACAACCATGTAGGCCTACACAACATAATTTTATATAAACAATTTACCGAACCTTTTTTTATAAATAACCAAATGTATTAGAAATGTACAAACATGTTTTGCATTCTAACTTTAACATTATGCATTAACATAAGATAATATATTACTTTATCATCATGTAAGCCTATCTTTAATGAGTGGAGTTGTAGGAAATTTCTCTCTATTAATTTTGTCTTAAGAGTTATCTAAACAGTTAAAATGATAAAAACTGTTAAGCTAGTGTAATTACTGCTATTCCTTTGGGTTACTCTACTGACAGTCGCTTGATGACTTAAGTTTAGAGCAGAAGTCTCGTGTTTTAACAAAGGGCACTCCAACCATAACTTCTAAAATATCCACCAAACTCATTATCTTTTATGACATCTTTGTCACATTCATATAGACATAATCACTATACAAACACTTATAATAATTTAAACAAGCATCAGTGAGCACGCAAGTTTAATTACATCATTGTTTGATTTGGTTTGTCAGTGATTAGGAAGTTAAGATTCAAACTCCAGCTGGGTATCCTGTGATGAAATGATTCAGGGGGAAACAAGATTTTACAATTCAATCAGTTCTCTAATTACTTGTTCAATTGTACGACCACAAATTAATGTCATCCTAGTCAAGAATAATCTGTATATATGATTTAGTTAAGTTATTTAATTTTAAGTTGTTATAAGTTCACTTGTTCAATGTAGCATGATCTGACTCACATTTTAATGTTTTTAATTTTATATTATATCTAATCTTATATGTTGAATTGACAATATCCACTTTAACTAATCTTTACATATACATTCAATAAAAGTATTATATTTCACATAAAATTTTTTCTTAATATCTTTATCATAAATATTATCTTACATTGAATTCTATAATCATAGGAAATAAGTAAGGCTGAAACTGAAAAGGTTTTTAACTTGATATGACGCTGTATGTAGACCATGCGATAACCGATAATCGTTGCAAATAGCATCAAATTTAATTAAACTGTTATTTGTAAATTGTTTAGTATTGTGAAAAAAATAATTTTATATATATTATAGTTTCTGTGTCTTCAAAATATGTTTACCTAACGTCAAGATGAATAAAATTATGTATTTGTTGGGATATCTTAGGATCTAAGAGAAAATAATAATAATAATAATAATAAATACCTTAACCTAGGCTAAATTTGATAGAGGCACGATGACTCTTAATTCTCGAGACCACTGGGTGTGCCCGAGAACGTTTTATTTTCTTTCGGATATTACATTGTTAATGATAATGATACTACATTACCTACAACAATGGCGTACTGTAAATATATCTACAGGAGTTGAAATAATGCTTAAAATAAAACATGAACAATTTAAATAAAATGTATTGTTGAAATAAAATGTTCTAATTTAGACTACAATAAAAATATATAAAATAGACAATTATTGAAACTTTTGTGGGTTTATTATTGTTTCGCTTTCCGCCCCCCCCTCCCACCAAATACCAATCCTATCTATGGAATTCCGAATAAGTATAGTTCTAATCTGAAAAAAATAAAAAATATGTTATTACCTATATTCTTAAACAAAAATTTATCACTTAAAATAACAATCTCTGAACATTGTTGAATTTAGGATTTTAAAACATATAATACTAGAGTAAAAGAAAGAAAATACAGGCTGAACTTATATAATATATAATTATAGTTTTGAGTAAGACAAAAACAAAACAAAAATATTGTTGAGGAAAAAGAAAAAAAATCAACAGAATTAATATTTTTACATAAAATTAAATCTCTGGAATAGTTTAAGAGTCTTAGCCTTGTCTGAAAGTTTTTTTTTTACATAAATCCGGGTTTATTGATAAAAGAGAGAAATTTATATTAAAGTTAAATATTTAGCTTGATCTCACCAATGAATTCGTCCATATTGAAACAGCACGAATTTCTGAAATTTGTTTCCTTTTATTAATTCCAACTCCTTTACAATTTAACGGAATAAACAATCTCTAGTTTTTGCCCATACACTTAATTTTCCATCTGTGTACTTGCACTTTACTTTGTAAAGTGGTCAGGGTTTTAGGCCATTAGCTCTCAACCATTTCCTTTATAAAATTATGTTAGTTTGCCATTGTTACGTATCAATACGCTCAAGATACTGAGAGTACTAAACTGATAGGCCTAATTTAATTCTCTTTATTACTATCAAATGGTTAATTATAAGAAAGTGTGGCGTTTTATGGTAATTATAAGTTATGTAAATCATAAACAATGTTGTAAGCAATATATGTTTTAAATTTCAATTCATTAACTTCATTTTCAGGCCTTTTAATTTTTAATATAATAGTTTTTCATTATTTTAAATCTTTGTTGGAATTATAGTAATACAAATTTATTACTTTTACCTTTCATTTTAGGCATCGTGCAATGCATTAATAGCTGAAACCGGCAGCTGTGAGACGCACTTCTGACTTGCACGTTTGGTCTCTCGGGAAGGGGGGGGGGGAGGTTTTGGCGCGGACTC
>CABFOW010001408.1:79472-105318 GCA_902141385.1 Timema californicum | reverse complement strand
GGGGGGGGGGGTATAAAATGTATAATACGTGGCTAATAAACCACAATATTACCTGTATATTTGTAGCTTCGTGCAATCATGAATAGATTTCTTTTTCGTTACGTAACAAATGTTTTGATATGTCTCTCAAATTCTATCTAAAATAAAACTTCTGGTTCTACCTGATAAAATAGTATCTATTTAATCGGCTGTGTCCATCTACCCCCACCATTATCTGTAGAACACCGAGATGCTCTACTGGAATCTACTGACTGCCGTGGACGACACCTTATGAAGAGGAGCGGGCTAGGATGGAAGACTAGTTATAACTTTCAAGCCATTTTTCCACTTTAAAGATAAATTTAGTTAGGAGCTACACAGACTTTGCTCCATGTTAAAATAACACCGACGAAGAAGGCACTAATCTTCTTCAGAAATTGTTCCAAGAATCAAATTTAAAAACGTTCTATTTTCTTCCAAGTCCAAAGAGAAAACTAATACATTAAAACTAAAGATAAAATGTCGGCTATGGACTAGAGATTAATATAAAATAAAATGCAAATTTAATATGAAGATTGAAATATATGCCAATGAATATGAACAATCTTTTCTTAAAATAATTAAAATGCTTGTTTTTATTTGTCGAAATTGAAATTAGAGCTAGTTTGGAGATATTTACATCACGTCTTTTTCTTTTCCTACTTGTTTTACAATCGCGAGACCCACCACTCCGTTGTTTACCAAATCCGCGCAGTGCGCATGCCTTTAAATAAATCATGGCCGACATTGAAAACAAAGAGAATAGTCAACAAACTTCTTAGAATGATAATTAATATGTTTAATAAAAGGTAATTGTTCTTCCTTAGGTCAAAATTCCTTATTTAAATTATTTAAAACAATGTTAGACGTTCTTTTTTCCGTCCGTTTATTTTTTTAATAGATGTTAAAAGTATTATTTGTCATGCCGGCAACACCGCGTGCTAAACTGCGGTCGAACTTTGAATTGTACCATTTAAAACGAAAATAAATTGGAACTATTTACAAAAATTATAAAAATATAAAGAAATACATATAGGGTGGCAAATAACGTTACAACATAGAACCCCAAAACTTGTTCAATTTGGGGGGGGGGAGGGGGGCGAGGTTCATTTGGCAACTGGCCGAACGTGACCCGAGGGGATGCGACAGCGTCAAATTAAATTTACAATGGCTGTGGACCGCAACTCTCCCTACAAGTCACGCTATTTAACCAGGGGGGCCCCAATTTGTCATGGACAATACTAAATTCCCAAATATGCCAATATGGTCACGCAATGTAACGTCTTATGTGGCAACCTTTTTCGAGTTTCCCGGCAAAGGTTGTTGGGAATATGGACGTGGATTCGTCAGGAAGCTCTATCGAAGGAACAGTAGACAATATAATAAGTAAAGGGGTGGAACAGATGGTTTTTAAAGTGATGTCACTCCTACTAACCGTGGCTTCCTTAGCGCCAGGGGAGATAGATCTGCCAAGTTTAATGGCAACAATAACAGGGAAAATCCAAAGTTGTTAAGGGATGGGAGACGCTCTAATAGACATAATCGTAGATCTGCTAGGTTCATAGCAGGTAATGGTGTCCAAGGTAACCTTGTCTGAGTTTGTTTTTGTTTTTATGGTTAATTATTTAAATATTATACAATGGAACTATAGAAACATCAGGAACCAAAAAAGCAGACCTTGAGCAATTAATTTTTTTTCTCGTGATATACAAATAGTAGCGTTAAGGGCAACTTGGCTCAGGTATCAAGATAATTTTGTTATAAATAAATTTAAATTTTTTAGGTCCGATAGACCTGCCCGAGTGGGAGGTGTTGCGCTGTTAATTAGGTCGGAAATTTAGTTTGTTGGAATAACATCGGGTGATTTTCAATATCCTTGGGAGTTTATAGGGCTAAAAATACTTTCCGTGGGTAGGACATTTTCAGGTATGTCTTTATACAACCCTGCACCGGATAATTTCGATAATAATTTATGAGAACAATCTGTCAGAGGTCTACCATCTCCGGTTATTATCTGCATGGACATGAATGCGCACCATATTTTATAGGGCTCCCCTTATATAGATCAGAGTGGGATAAAGTTTCATGAAAATTTAGCGGTGTTAACTCTTGTTATATTAAATACAGGGAAGTTTACACGACTTAACAGAACTCCGCATCATAACACTTGCCCAGATATTACTTTTGCATCCTCTAATTTTGCACCATTCTTAACTTGGTATATGATTGGTAACTGCATGGGCAATAATCATTTTCCAATTATTTTGACAATAGACTCTCAGGGCCTATATATATCTATAAAAGTGTTCCTCTGGATAGGTCACGCAACTAAAATTGAGAATTATATTTGATAAAAGTGGAGTTAACCAAAATTTAGCGGTGGACCGTGATCCATTAGTATACTATGACAACTTTGTTAACACTCTACAGAGCTCAGCTGATGCGGCAATCCCAACCTCACATAGTGGGGGTCATAGGAGAGTTAAACGTTTCCCATGGTGGACAGAGTCATGTTCTAAAGCGATCGCTTAAAGGAGGTTATCATTATTTACTTTAAAACAAAACTTTAACCTGATAAACTATTAAGGCTACTGTCATACGGCAGATGCTATGTGGTGAACTCTGCTACGTGCGAAACGTGATTCTTGGCGTTTATATTGCGTGTCTCTTTTCCCCGATGTAACTTTGACATAGGTTTGGCATAGAATCAAATGGTTCAAGGGTATTGTTACAAACTACGGAATAGCTACGGTTGACTTAGAGGCATGGCCAGAGTCGTTCGCTTGTAGTGTGATACCGGATTCAGTTATGTGCTCCCCGTTCAAATCCCCAAATTTGGGTGTTCCTGAGATCGATAAATGTTTTACTGGCAGCGAACTAAGGACAGCGTTGAATCGAGTGCGATACAAGGTGGTTGGCCCAGACAATGTGCCCTATGATGGTGTGACAAAATTGGCGTCTGTTTCTCGACGAGCACTGCTAGAGATATTTAATATTCTGTGGGAGGAGGGGGTAATACCACCGGCATGGAAAATTTCCTTTCTGATTCCTATTATAAAACCGGGTAAAATCGCGTAATTAACAAGTTATTATCGGCATATTGCACTCTCATCCTGTTTTGATAAAATCATGGAACACTTAGTTAAGGCCCGTTTGGAACGATTTTCGGAAATGAACAAACTCTTTAATCCTATGCAATTTGGGTTTAGAAAGGGAAGTTCCACACTTAATAGCCTCTCTATATTAGTTTCTGGTATTCAAATTACTTTATCACAAAACTAATTTGTATCAGCGTTTTTCCTTGTCATACAGGTGCGTACGATAATGTCAATTATTCTGTGTTGGTAGATAAACATTTTCAGCTGGGTTGTTCTAACAAAATATGTTTTTGGCTAAGATATTTATTTCAGAATAGATCGTATATTGTAAAGATAGAACAAGCTAGATCATATAATCGAACTCAACAAAGGGGCCTACCACCGGGATCAGTACTCAGTCCTCTGTTATGTACAGTCTATTTGAACGACATTGACAGCTCTTTTCCGGTTGGTATAGCGACTTTAAAGTATGCGGATGACATGGTAATATACGTTCGGTCTTGTAACTTGTCAGAGAGGGTGGGTAAGCTACAATCAGTGTTTCCTTTGCTTTCAAATCGGATCTCTAAATGCATTTAAATGATGTGGGGTAATCTTCACCCGACATAGAGTAGGAGATAATTTAATTAGACTAGTTTATGAATGACGTCAAATTCAGGTACAAGCCGACGGTGTGACTTTTAGGCACGACACTAGACATAAAGTGATCTTGGCTGCCTCAATTTTTGGAATTATCTGGAATATGTGACTGGTTTATAAATACTATGAGATCAGTGGTGGGTGCTTCTTCAGGCTCCCACTCACATACAATGTTACAAATGTACCGTGGGCTTATACGTTCTCGATAGGTGTATGGGTGTTTTTACACCACATTGCATCATGATCTACACTAGCAAAGCTGGATAGGATTCATATTCGGCTTTAAAACTGTGTATAGGTGCTTGTCGTACGTTGTAATGATATCGATTTTTCCTGTCTTTTTAATATTCGCGTTCATATTTTAAAGTAAATATATTAATATTTCTTCTTTTCAGATAATATAATGTAAACTCATCTTTTCTATACTACGGCCATGTTTCTTTTTCTTTTATTTTAACTGCACGTGCAAGAAACAAGGTTTTTACTTCCGTGTTGTAATACGCAGTAAACAAATAGCAGGTGCAGAGTAGCACATCTGTTTTCCTAAATGCGCGCTAATATAAAAACTAACTCTATTGGTCGATGGAAAGAAAGCAAGGAGTGGTCTGGGTTGACACAGCTCGACTCGAGAGGACGCTAGCTGGTTAGACAAGTCTTCTGATGTCTCTACTCTTCTACGGCAGACGAGATGGAAGTGTTTTACAATATTAAGTGGTGGTTTATTTTATTTACAAAACAACTTAAGGGCAAATAAAATTGTCGTTGTGACAGCAAAACACAGTTGTTCTCATTTCTTGGGCAGATTTATCTCAACATCTAGTCCAATATTTATTGTTTAAATTACATGTTTTACAATTGGCGTATTCAACGAGGGGCAGTATTTAAGGCTTTTACAACTGGCGTTCCAATGAGGGGCATCCAGTATCTGTATTTTACAAATGGCGTTCCAACGAGGGGCATCCAGCATCAGTCTTTTACAACATCCAATGCACTCCTTGCTGAAGAGGAAAAACTCTTTTTATTTACTAAGCACCGTCTATTGGTGGACAAGTTTTTTTTTATTAAAGATTGTTCAACCTCTAGTTATCTGCAATTCAGACTTCTGATCCTTACAAATTATGTTCAGAGAAAACAATATTGGTTAAACAAATCACACCCATCTCTGGTGGATAGATTTTGGGTTTTAATGAACTGCGTCAGTATATTTTCTCTCTTCCGTATAATGTACAGTGTATCACTGGGGGGCATGATGCCCTTTGGAACGTACCAGTGGTGTTATCTATTCCTGAATCAGGATTAAATAAAGTTACCCTTCCGATCGAACATAAGTTTAATGCAGTAAGGTATATGAAAGAAAGATGGAGTAGATACATACTTATATTTACAGATGGTACTATGAGGGTAGGGGAGAGGAGCCAGCCCTAGTGGGTCCGGCCTTTTATGACAGAAGTATTATTTATGATCAGACATATATACTACAATCCAACGCGTCAAAATTTACAGAGGAATTATTTGCTATCTTACAGGCATATAAATATATTTTATCTTTACGTCCTCAGCTTTTAGTGGTATTATGTGACTCCCGTAGCGCTGCGGAGTCTATCAGTAGCTTGTAAGGCCCTCCATCCCACCCAATGATAATTAAAATACTCAAAGAGTACACCTCTCTACGAGCTAGGCGCCACGAATTGGAGTACCAATGGATCCCTAGTCAGGTGGGTATAATGGTTAATGAGAGAGTAGATAGTTTGGCATCTAGTGTAAATTTACTTTCTATTGTACAGGAAATACCGCTACCATATAGCAACTTTATATCGAGGTTAAAACTCAGAATTCAGGTTAAATGAAACGAATGGATATGAGATCACATACCAGCCCAAAGCAAAATTGTACCATGGTGTATGTGGTACAAAATTGGTTACACCATGGTTTTCGGGAGTTAAGGGCACTCGTAAGTTTATTAGTACAATAATACGCCTTCGGCTCAAGCACGCCTACCCGAAAGACCAACTTTATTTTATGCACAAGGTTCCATCCCTACATTGTGTGGTTTGCCACGTTCCTGAAACATTAGAATATATATTTATGACTTTCTCTCTAAATCAGTTGTCATGGGTAAATTTAATTCTCAATTATATCAAACTTTTCTTTAGTAAATGTATTAAACTCAGACAACGCTACTTTGTATGGGCAACTGTTTAATTTCCTTCTAAATATACATATGTCGATGTTGATACGTACAAAAATGTCTTCCCGGTTATCTCGT
Source organism: Timema californicum (assembly GCA_902141385.1). Lineage (NCBI taxonomy): Eukaryota > Metazoa > Arthropoda > Insecta > Phasmatodea > Timematidae > Timema > Timema californicum. Next base: position 99,297 of record CABFOW010001408.1, on the reverse strand, counting down.
AGAAGAAATTCGTGTTGAGTTCGGGCTAGGTTATGTAGGTCATATATTTGGATTAAACGCATAAAAAAATCAATAAAGTAGCATCGGGAGTGAATCGGATACAAGTGTTCCTGGCTTATTGAAGAAAATATATTCAGAGCCATTGAAGAAAGAAGAAAAAATAAAAACAATCTCTATGCTTTTCACCAATTATTAAGTATTCTACCAACCTAACAGTAAATCATTGCCAAATAAATGAATATGATTAATCTTCCTATACTTAAACGGATGAAAGTAGACTAAAAAAATAAAGGTAATATTTTGTGTTAATCTTTTCGTTATCTATATATTAATCCAAGCTCATGATTTTAATTTTGATCTGTATGTACGTTTTTGAAATGTGGACGCAAATGTAAATTTCGTTAATTTTGACGAAACTTAAAGTATTGTACGTGACAAGTGTTGGTGTCTATTAAAACTTATATAGGGCTATATTTATTTAATGAAAAATTAAACTTGTGCTATTTATACATTCATTTTCTAGAAAAATAATGAGGCCAGTATCGTCAGCTGAACATCGTGGGTCAACCTTGCTTCAACATGAAGAGAATGAACAAATTTTCCGTCTCCTTGGAAGTAGATGTCAGGTAGGCGAGTTTATTTAAACTGTGGCCTTTCTAGGGCCCTACCCGAATAGTCAAGTACACTTGAATTGATGACTTTACACTTTACACGCACTTGAGATCGAAGATTCCATCAGACTATCTGGATGGCAAAATATCCTTTTCATACCCTTGAGTCTGCAGTGCTGCTTCCTATCAATGTTCTTAGAAACTATTTTAAATGCCATCTATAAGCCCGAATTAGCGTAGGCCACTTACATATTTGTGGTGGCTTATTTTCACTGCACATGACAAATTATCCTAATTATCCAATACAATACAACTCTACAACACTACAAAACAACCAGCATATTTAACATACTTCATCGATGATCACGTTACTCTACGAACTCTATCAGACTAAAACTTAAACAATTGATGAACAAACACTGCATCAATGGTGTGTCAAAGGTAACTTGCTGTCGCCCATGGACTCAAGGGCATGTGAGGGGCGGCGCATCACCACATTTTGTGACTATTCAGACGGATCTGCAATTGATCACGTGATTGCTAATGCAACTATAAAGTGAATGTCAAGGGTGAAGTAGACTTTTTGGATACAACCTTGTTCTTCAGTCTACAACCAGTCGCACCCATTGTAAACTTGTAAAGTGAACTAGTAATGACCCCGTCTACAACCAACATACCCAGTTGTCAGACTCTCAATCGCAAGCACTTGTAATTACGCTTCTCTAAAATACAAAATAGACTGTCTACAATGAATAGTTGCAAGATGTAATTTTAACCAATAGAAATGAATAGCAAAGATGACTAAGTCAAATTCATATTAACATTTTCAAATAAGAAATAAATATTTAAAAAATATTTAAATGGTTAAATATGTGATTCTAATTGAAAATCCTGTATTCATTTCTATACATTACCAAGAGCTTTTGTCATAGATCAAATAACTTTATATTATTTGATTTTAGTAGTACGTCCATATTTGTTTTTATTGGCTGAATCCAAGCCAACAGAACTACATAAACGGAAGAGATGGACAGTGTTCATCTCCTCCCGACAATTCCGACATACGATTGTGTTTGCGTAAGCTATTTTAGACCGACAAAATTATGTTATTCCATATTTGCGAGTCTGACAAGCGGGTACGTTTGGTTGTAGACAGGCCATTAGACTGGTGTTTGTTTTCAGCTTAAACAAGCACTGTCTTCAACTTGCTAAATGTAATTTCAACCAACCAATATGACTCCATATTCGAGGTCGTATTATTCAATAACATGTTGGTAAACATAATTTCAATTTCAACCTATCACTATGACTCCCGTTTTCAAAGTCATCTTATTTCATTTCATAACATTTATTTTAAGTATTTAATGGGCACTCTTTGACACCTTAGCTCAGTCAATAGTGTGTCTGTCTATTGAGCTAAGTGTCCTGGTGTCAATTCCCTTCATGCTCAAAAGATGTATTATTGGTAAATGCAGCTGCGGAGCTTGATCTTACTTTTTGGTGGTTCCAGGTCAAAGCTTACCAGTATTTTTTATCATTTTTTTTAACATATTAAATTAAATTGAATTCATTTAAGATTTCCTAATTTTTACACATCAATAGAATTATGAAATCATAAATTTTTAATTTTCATTGTGACCTCTTAAATTAAATACCAGTTCATGAGACTTGAGTATTTTAAGCATTATATTACTTTGTCTATTTATTACTCATGTTCAATGTATTTTTCGATTGAAATTTTGACAACGGTATTTATTTGTTATGAAATATTTACCTTTCCAATTGTTTTAAACTGATGTACATTTTCCAAATGAATTGCATGTTCCTTATGTTTCCTAATTCTTTCATTTAAATGTTAAAGATCCTCACAGTCTACCACTGTCCATAACCCCTCACCACAAAATAATAAACAATAAAAATAAAATAAGCTCGGTTTTTCTTTACTCATGGTTAATCATAATTTTTTTTACCAAACCAAGCCTTAGTAAAAGTTATTTTTTTCTTGTCATGAACCTGCATAAATCTAAAGCCATTATACTGATGTGCTCCTAACAGTTTAATCTAATGCTTTTCTTGAAGTTTTAATGGAGAAAACTAAGTTTTTAAAATAAAATCTGCATAATTAATTTAATTAATCACTTTTACTCGTCACATTACTTCTTGGGTCTTAACATTATATACTAAAATACAAACACATAGACTAAAAAAACAAAATATAAAGCACATTTATTGTATAGCAGGCCCACCCAGTCTGACCTATTCACTACTGTACAGCTCGCAATGGAATGGAAGAGTAGGGAGATTGACTTTGAGAAACATCTCACACCGAGTGTGGCTTCTCTGGGAGGGCCAGTCACTGTTGGCCTCTTGCAGTTTCTTTATTTGGTCACTCTAGTGCTGGTACAGTCCTCGCGTGATGATTGTAGCAAGGAATGAATAATCTTGACTAGAATACTGTGAAACGAATCCAACAATTTGTTGCGTGTAGAGAATGGTGCTCCACTTCATATTCATGTTCTTTTTCAAAATATTTTATAATATAAAAAGAAATAAAGAAAAACAAAATAAATGTTTATGTTCAAAGAATGTTGGAAAAATATTGGTGAGGCCTAGCCCCTGTGGCTTTTAAGAATGGGTTTACCCTTTTATGGTGATGGATCAATGACCGGAGGCTGGATTATGTGGGTGTGCTAGATTTAAGTTAGTTTATGCTGTGTGCAGATAATCAGTCTGTTCAGAAAGTGCACATTAAATAGCTATAATAAATGAAAATAAGAAATATGCACTCTCCAAATTGGCTGAATACATCAGCACTCGAAAAAGTGTATAAGCAAAAGTGAGAGGACTTAACCAATTATGTCAGAATAAGGTATTTTCACATACCCTCCAGTTTTTTTTTCACATGCTACAATTTACATGAGACAGACGGCTTTACCTCTCCTCCGAAGGAAGTTGTGCTGTGGATTTTTATTACTCAAGAAAAATCTGTTCACCCCGGATGGGTTTAAACCCACAAACATTGGTTTACTCCAAGACCACCGATGTCAACCAAGTCTTATTTAATTTTACAAACATGTGTTTTAAATATAAACAAATTAATATATGAAATGTTATTTAAACTATTATTCTTACTAAATAATTTAAAATGCAATACCTTCTACTTTGTATTTTCACCAACTTTCATCCTTGCTTGACCAAATAATTAGTAGCTTCAGTTGAATACAGTAGTACACCTCTATTTGTTTCTGATTGGTTGACTGCAAGCCAAAGTGCAACTACATAAATACAAGCTGGGAAAGGTTTGTCTCCTTCATACAATCGATTCTGACAATTTCGACATGCGACTGTGCTTGCTTGTAATATTGTAAACAGACAATATTACGACTGTGAGTCTGACATTTGGATGCAACTGGTTGTAAACTGGACATAAAAAGAGAACTGGTTTTCCATCTATTTGGATGTAACTGTAAGGTAACAAATCACAGGGCATTAACTGAGTCATATGTGAGCTATATGGTATAACACTTAATTATTAAGTAAAATACTGGCAAGGGTAGAGCTATTTACTTTTGAAAAGAGCCTTGATGTCTCAATAATCATTGCTTGTGATTTAGTGTGGTTGAGCTGCAGCCCGCTACACCACAACCATGATTAGATTGCTTTAAAGTCCACATTCACTTTGTCTACAGTTATAGCACGCATTAGTCAGAAAGGTATATTTGTAAATCATCTGCATAGAAGTGATTCTTACAGTAAATGAGTGAAGAAGGTAAGTCATTAATGAACGAGAATAAAAGTGGCCCAAGTACAAAGAGGGACTTGCATTACATCAGCATTGATAGGCTTCAAGGTAGAGTAAACTTTATTTAAAACTACCATTTGTATTTGACCAAAAAGTTAAGAACGTATCCAACAAACACACAAGTGAAAAAGTGAAGTAACAAGTTTTTGTTAAAGTAGGTATGCCAAAGTCTACACTATGTACTGATTTTCACAGGTGTAGACTGATCGTGTGTTCGATCAACCTTGAATTTTCTGGTAGTGGCGAGTAGCGAAGCCTTTCTGGCAAAGATTGAACTAAAAATAGTTTCTGTATTACTTTCTCTGTATGTGACGATCTGGACAGAAATTAATGGAACTAAATTTTTAATAATCTTTTCTTAATAATTGAATTTTGATGTACATAATTTCTTAATGTAATTAATTTAACTGTAATGGGGGGTTGTTGTTCTTTTTGGTTCCTTTTGTTTATCTTTAGTTTCAATGTATTTTGTAAAACTTAGCGGTAATAACTATAATGTCATTGGTCCTTGTTTGTTTTTCCTGTCTTACGTTCTTGTCTCTGATTGGCCATTCCTGACACACTACTTCCTGTCCGTGGAGGTGACACCATTATCTCGTTTACTCTCATTCCGAACCTGATTGATGTTAGACGCATATATATTTTTTTCCTTTGTTTTCTTTTGTTGGGTTTGAATATAAATTTAGCATATAGTTTCTTTCTTTTAATTTTTTTGATATTATGGGGTAAAGGTCTATGTAGTTTTAATTCCCCAAGTTTGCCTTTTAGGTTTATTATTTTGTATCTCTTTTTTAATCTTTATGTAACGCTAACCATTATCTACAATGGGTCCTGGTTTTTGTTTTCTACAATATAACTTTTGTGATCCTATATACCATGTAATCTAAATTATAATTATAAAGGCATTAGGCATTTTGGTTGCACACAATTTCCATCATTATTAATTTTTGTTTTTCTCTTGTCTTCTAATAAAGTATTTTTTTTGAATAATATAACATTTTATACAAATCAGTAAAGTTATGATGAATGCGAACCTTTTTTCTTTTTCTTAAATTAACAGCAAAGTGTTGTTTGTTTGCTAATAAATTCTAAATCTTTCATATTTGTAACCTTGTAATGATTTAAAAGATACCTTTGGGTAACCACGTGTTGGTGCAAGCCTCCAAATCTTCCCTTTTTGTAATTTAGTCTTTTTATTTGTGCGCTATCTTTCAGTCCAGGCGAAGTCTCCCAGTTTGGTTTGAGTTAAAACATATCTATGTTATAGGTAATTTTATTCCTTTTAAATTAATTGTCTAAATATGTAGGTTTTTTTTTCTTATGAAAAGGGAAGTTTGGTTAGGGGTGCACAAGACAACGAACATGTCCACTAAAGACAAAAAATTGTTACTGGTTTCATTTCCAATTTTTTTTTATCATCGAAACCAGAAGTTATCCTTTAGATTATCTTAGAATTGCTGGATAATACTTGCAATGGAGAGGAACTCAGTACAACTATTCTTTCATTTATTTGAGGTATTATCGTGCACTTTCCGAATTGTATCATTACATGACTTATAAATTAACTCTCATATAGAACAGACACGACATCCTAACAACCCCCCCCCCCACCCCCCCCCCCCCCCCCCCCCCCNCCCCCCCCCCCCTACCCCCCCGCTATTAATTCATCACTGTGAAAGTGGAAACCCATATTTCACCAATGATCACTTTTTTGCCTTTTGGCCATGCCAGGAATCGAACCCGAGGCCCTTAGCTCAGTAGCCAGACACCCTATTGACTGAACTATCTACACTATTAAAGGAATTTGCTGAAATCAATGTGAAATATTGTGAGTCTTTTGAATCTCAAATCTCTCAAATATTAAAGGAATCAAGGGTTCTAGTATCCCATTACTTTGATTTTTACTCTTAATTTATTTGTATGTGGATTAGAAAGTTCTTATCATAGTGATGTGACATAAGCCTAAAACTAAAACCTGTAAATTCTTTGAATTGAATATAGGCACATTGAGCTTCTCACTCATTATATAAACGTGTGACATGTCTTAATATTAAGTGCATTTTAAGTGTCTGGATTTACATATCTAACTATCATTATTTTATTGAAACAATTTATTTTAGTATTCTTAATTGGACTTTGAACACATAATTTACATATGAAGTAGCAAGTGCCACTGGTGTTAATTAATGTGGTATTCTTTTTCCAGACTTTAGCGACTGCAGTAGTTCAACTCTTTTTAACAGATCCCCCAGATCACAGTGCGTGGCGACGCAGGGATTCTGGGGTGTTGTGTCTTGTAAAGGATAACCAGAGACGCTCCTACTTCTTCCGTCTGTTCTGCCTGTCCAGGCGACAAATGGTGTGGGAGCATGAAGTGTACAACACCATGGATTACAAATCCCCTAAACCTTTTCTTCATACCTTTGAAGCAGAGGTTGGTTTACATCCTCTTAGTGCAATGGTTCTCAATATTTATCATGCCCAGCCTGCTTTGTTCTTTCCCAAATAACTTCAATCTTAATTTTGTTACTCCTCGTGACAGCTAACTTGCTCCTCACAAACTTTATTCCCATGGCTTTCACTTTCCTAGTATCCCTTACATTCTCTGTCCATGTTTCTGTTGCAGATGTGATAATGGGTACAAAGTACTCCCTGTAAAAACTTCCATACACTTCAAGGGTACTTTTTTTCTCCATAGCAGGTCTCTTACACACCTATAGAACAACTCTTCCTGCATTGCTCTTCTCATTACATCCTCTCTACTTTCACCTTTTGCCTCAATCACACTTCCAAGGTATTCTACATTATGCACTTTTCTCAGCTCTATTCCATCCAACGTTATAGCTTTACTAAGCCTTATATTCTTCCTTGTCTTTACCATCACTTCACACTATGCCAGGCTAAATTTCACTTCATACTCAATTCATATCCTCATTCCATTCTTGTAGTTGTTCCTGTACTTTGTCTTCCTTCCCCCCCCATACCATCAAGTATCAAAAAACATCATGGCTTTCATTCTTTCCTCCCTGAGTTTCCCTACCTACCACTTTGTTCAATACCATTTCCATTACCATTACAAATAGCATTGGTGAGAGGACACTCCCTTGCTTCACTCAATTTTTTATTTGGAACTACTCTGGTCTCCTACCAACAAAAACACTTGAGAAAACAAAGTAGCTAAGAATAACAATTTATTTAAAAACCTATAAACCCATGAATATTAGGGCAGTAGGCCTGTGTAAGACCAAGACTGAATTTCAAGTGTTATCTTAGTGTTTTTTTATATTCCTAACTTTCCACTAAAACTACATTCTTGCTTTGAAATACTTTTTTAGTCAAATGAGTGTCACTTTTATTATCAAGTACATTTCATGACCAAAATAACAGTGGTTTTAAACTGCACATTACATCATTAAAATATTTTGTTCTATTATATGTTACTTGTTATTACTATATTCATAATTATGACTTCATATTTTCAAGTTTTTTTTTTCTTATCAAGGAATGTATCGCAGCTTTTAACTTTGCCCAAGAGGAGGAGGCCATAGTTCTTAGAAACATACTGCTACAAAAACTTGAGGCCAAGAAACGCAGATCAGGTAAATTTGTTTCTTGCATTTCAACAGGTTTTATAAACATAATTATTACTTAACTTTTTTGGTACTACCATTCTAAAAACCAGAATTCATGCACAGACTAGGTTATGAAGCATACTAAGGATATTAAGGTATATCTGTCTATGCTGATGGTTTCAGAAATTATGGGTGTGTACAAACGTCTGTTATATTTTTTTTTAATTTCTGACCATAAGCATGGTTACCTATAAATGTATAAATTTAAATTACATCTGCTGGTTTCCATCGTTTCTAATTTGAACATGGGAAAAGATGAATTGTGTTGGAAACTTGTTCATAATATCTATTAATTTTATCTACAACTATTTCAACAATTTTAGGTGTAAGAACTGATTGAAAATAACCCACAAAATCAGTTTCATCGGTAAAAATATTATATTGTTTGCTGGAATTAGAGTCATCAAAATGGTGAATGATAGGGTTGAAGTCATTGTCACACTAGGTGGCACTATCAATTATTATAGGTTCATTTTCACTTACTGGGGCTATTTTTTGTCATTTTTTTAGTTCGTAAGTAGTCTGTGTAGAACTATATAGGTCTGGTTCGATATCAGAAGGTAGTTCTTCACGTAAATTAACGCCACTAACAATATCGTTAGTGCCTAATTCATCCTCATTTTCAGAATAATTATCTTTGCTATATTACATTTATTCTTCATCAGATCCACATTTTAATAAAATTTCATTGATTTAATTTTCATTAATCACACACAGTCCACGAAAAACTTGAAATTAAACTGGATGACATCTGTGACAGGTTCGCCATAGTTGTTTAAGCATGACTGTTAATTTCAGGAAGGTAGTAACATGATTTTCATGGTGGTGTTTTCTGTAAACTTCAATACATCAATAGTGTTAATAGTTCTTTCTAAGCCAAAAGAATGCGGCACATGTTTGTAACAGAATCATATTTTTCGCATTAGCGCAACAATAGTACTACACCAATAAAACTTGAAGACACGTTTATGCGACATTGGTTTGTATGGGTAATTTGATGGAGTCAGGTGTATGTGACACCAGTCTCGAAAGGGTTAAAATCTATCTCTTAAAGGCAAACCTCTGTTTCACTTTTTGATGTATTTTGAGATATTTTGTTAATTGCCAGAAGCAGCAGAAATTCCTAAAAGAGTAAAACATAAACATAAAAAGGTTGAAAAGAGAAATCTATTAAGAATGATAGAATTCTTAGATAGGAACATGTAAAAGGAACAAATAATGCAAAGGAAAAACACAGTAAAAGGACATTTGATGCAAATCAAATAATGTATCTCTTTAAGGAAAAACTAGGCCAGGGAATTGGGCATTAATGGTTGATTTTCTTCAAGAGGTAGCCAATACCTCGTCGTCAAATAGCAGCAATGTAAAGTGTGAACTATGTTTCAGCTTTACATAGTGAGAGCCATTTTGTGTTTTTGTGTTCGTTTTTCTTTGTAGTTAATGTATATATAATAATGATACAACTTAACATAAAGGCTATTACTGGTTTAGTTTGTTTAAGCATTGTGTATTACTACTTATTTTGGCTATACACAATGGCTTAGTTAAAAATCAAATAATAAATCAGATATGAAAGAGTAACTAGAGTATATCTTCATTGGCCTGTTCTTAGAGTGGAAAACCTATGTATGTCAAAATCAAACTAAATAATTCAGCTAGTAAAGATTTAACTTAACATCCAGTGAATAAAATACACACTTCCTTTGGTGGCCACAACGATTAAGTTGCCACTCTCGCAATAGATTATACTATCAATAATAGAGAGTTTGGGGTTCAAATCCTATTCGGGTGTATTGAGTAGGTGTTTTCCTAAATGGTTTTCCAATCTCCTGTCCCCCTACTGGGGAACAATATATCATAAAATATGAAAATCGACTAGAATGTTCAAAGTTGGAGACTTTAATATAAAACATATTTCATGAATACCAAAATTTGATAGAACATCCAAAGCCAGAGACTTTAATATAAAACATAATATTTTTATGAATATCAAAATCGACTTGAATGTCCAAAGCCAGACACTTTAATGTTAAACATAATATTTCATGAATATGAAAATTGACTAGAATGCCCAAAGCCAGAAACTTTAATAATAAATGGTAATATTGCATAAATATCGGCATGAGTGTCCAAAGTGGAAGATATCATTAGTAAACAAGGACATTACATTACTTTCTCTCTCTCTCTCCCTCTCTCCCTCTCTCTCTCTCTATATATATATATATATAAAGCGTCTATATATACACACATACACAAGAGCGCTCTAAGATGAAGACTTTATTTAATATCCACAAGTCTGCCTATAATGGCGTCAACATTCTGGGCATTATAATAACAAAGGATTCCAAACTCGCCCAACAAATTCATAGTAAATTTCCCCCACCTCTGGCGCAATGATGCAAATAGAGGCACGCAATACAGTAGAACAGCAAGAAAATATCTTATCACTACAAATAAGTTTGTGTGCGTCTTAATGATGCAAGAACAGCGTTGGATTTAATTGTCCTGTCTAACTATGAATCCCCAATAGGTAGATTCATAAAATAATATACCAATTAAAGGCGGTCAGCTTCCCTTTTAACCGCTTGAGGCATCCAAGGTAACATGCATAATGTCAACAATTTAGTGTGCACTTCTCATATAATAATAAAATACAATGTATACAATCAAACTTAATATCCCTAAAACATGTTCTCTAGCTAATGATGCAAACAATTAACCAGAAAGGTGGTAGGACCGCAACCCATGGTTAGCCGCCTGGCGGCGAAAATAGAGGGTAAGTTCACATATGAACAAAGGTTAAGTTTCCCAGTAAAGTTAAACTGAATGGAAACGTGGTTACAAATTAATCACTTTGATAAAAAAAAAGTCTCATAATTGACAATCAAAATTTTAAAGTCCGAATCAACAATTTTGAAGCGATCCCCAAATATTAAGCCAAAATAGAACTTAGGTTAGTAGAATTAAGTCTTGGCTTAATTTTCCGCTCCTACCTTTTGTAAGCCAATACCAATACTAACGAAATATAACAATATATAACGAGCACACAAACTGACATGCCTTCCGAGAGTAGGGGAAGAAGAGGGGAAAGTGGAGGGAAAGGGAGGAGACCGGACAGCGCGGGGAAAGATCACGAACACCCTAGGAACTAGTAGAAATTGCTGGAATAGTCCAGGCGGCGAAACAATAACTAGAGGCATGGAGTCGCCTTCACTTTTTTTTTCTGGGCGTTGGCTTTCTCGTTGAGCGGAGTGTTGAATCACACCTCCGTTTAGTCCATGGAATTGTGCGTTAGAGAGAGGAGGCCATGGCACAAGTGCGCCTGAGTTAAGAGTCCAACAGGGCAGAGGGTGAGTATTCTCTCATTTGATCGAACTTGTTACTTGTAACTCATTACACTCCTTCCATACAAATAGGGATACATGTCTTCCATAATTAACCCTCCTCATCCATAGCTCATTAGGATAATAGTACATATACGCACAACCTGAACAGTTATTATGAGGTGATACTAACATTTTTTTTATAGTACACACACTGTATACTTTCTGGCAGTTACATTGTTTTTTATTGTGTCTACTTGCCTGGGCTATAAAAATATGGATTAGTATGGTAATGTGGTGGGTATGAGGGATTACTTTAGAAAAAGTTATCACACATTTGCGGTGAGGGGGAAAGGAAAATCATTTAGGAATAACTTAGCTCAGTACACCTGACCAAGATTTGAACCTCAAACTTCTTGTCGCTGGCAATTTCGTATGTTATGAAAGTGACCCCTTCGAAATAGCCTTGAAATTAAGTGTGGTTAGAATGTGATTAATTCAGGTAGAAATCACATAAATAACAGTTCACTATTAAATTATTGCTATAAATAGTGTTCATGTGTTATTACACAATTTTAAATAAATTGTAGCTTCAATTGTAGTGAATATATATTGTGTTGTTGAAATAGAACGCAGATCACGATCCTCTCTGCAGTCCCAACACTCTGTGACAGCCCCACATCATCAAGTAGCACCCCAGCAGACTCACTCTACAAGTCACGCAGTCAATGGGTCTCTAACTTCGTCACCCAGAAAACAGCATCATACACGAAATAAAGGTTCTTCATATGCTTATATTTAATTTTTTAAGGTTTTTTTTTATAAAAAAAGAACGAAGGGAAAAAACCCAAATCTAATCCATATTTGTACATCTACCTGTGTTGACATAGATAAATAAGTATGTGCCTTTATATTTTTACACTATTTCAACTGGACAGAGAATAAGTTGTTTGATTGTCCTTTTTTGTTATCATGGATCGTTCCTTCTCCTTTCTTTCCTCAATCCCATGAGGCAATTTGTAATGTAACTATATTTTTGTGGATTTAAGATTATTTCCGTGTTCACGTGTATTCCTAGTTTGGTGGGATGTACATCGCTTTTGTTTGTGAGTCATGCTTTGATAATATTGTAAGTGTTTTATGGTTAGTATTGAAAGAACCTTACCGCGAGTGGTCATGTTTAATGTGGAGGACCCTTGACCCAAGTTTTGATGCTTTGTTTATAAATGTATGACTTGAGCTGCTGATTCTTGTTCATTGTAGGACATTGCACTACTGTTGAACTTAATGCAATAATATATCATCTCTTAAAGTAATACGACTCAGATGACAGATTTCAAAAGCAGCTGTCATTGGTAGGTTGCCTCATCCTTTTCTTGTTAATCCATAAAAGCCAAGCTATTTACATCGAGGTATGAGCAGTGTTAACTGTTATTAATCACTGAAATTTATACATCCAGATAATCAGTATATTTTTGGCACATATAAACTAGTGTTACTAAAATAAATTTTGTTGTTGCTGTCTCTATTTCCTTTCTGTTACTGTTTTTGTCCATTATGTAAACTTTTTTTTTATTTTTCCTTTTTATGTCTGACAATACTTAAAAATGGTCTTTTTTTTAAGATACTAGGGCAGATAGTTTCAAACTATCTTTAAGGATTCTGTTATACAAACACATGTCAAAGAATTGGGCAGCAAATGCCAATTTGATACTAAAAAAGGAACAATTCTTTGTTCAGTGATAACAATGTAAAATACAAATGTTCCTCTCTTTGTCCAGTGACAGCAGTGTAAAATTATGAATTCTAGTATTTTATTTACCATGAAAGTCATTTTGTGATGTCCTTGTCCTTCTTCATAAAATAATTAGAGGAACTCTGATCCACTTTCTCTCAAGTCTGAATCTTCATTTTACTTTTAAACCCTAAATTTAGACCTTATGGTGCCTTTAAACAGGGAATTAAAATTTTGCATTGCCAAAAATATTTCTGTGCAGTTTGTGGCTGCACAATATTTTTGTCTAGGAATTCTGAGCAAAGTTTTCAGCCACACATTGCTGTATGATTGAATGTTTACACGATGACAGACTGGTCGAGCCAAAACAACACAAGAAGATGAACGTTACTGTTCTTGTTTCTACAGCATTTAACCTGCTTCATAACTGCATGAATAAAAATATAATAAATAACAGAGAAATGTGGATGCATCCTTTTCCAAGAATATATGATACAATAAATAATTTAACTCTGGAATGGATGCTAGACAATTATCTGTTTAAATTGTTTTACAAGAATGTAAAAAAAAAAGTAAAAATGGTACCTAATGGCTATATTAAACTAAACATTGAGAGGAGATTAAAAGGGCAAGGCCTACACACTTGTACCAGAAAATTGTAGGCCTCAAAGCTCACAATTAAAACAACAAAACACATAATTATGTAATTTTCAGGGTAAATCAGTCCCCATCTTCAGCAAAAGATAGTAAAACACATGGCATAGTCAAGTCTATCCTTCAATTGCTTCAATTCTTCTCCTCTCATTTGCACACTCTTATCTGCTCCTCCCATCTCTTTCTTGGCCTCCCTTGCGTTCTTTTTCCTAAATGCATTTCCAACATATTCTTTGGCATCCTCTCTTTTTCCATCCTCATTACATGCCCATACCATCTCAGTATTGCTTCCTCTACTATCTCATTTACTCCCTGTACCCCTATTCTTTCCCAAATAAATTAATTTCTAATCTTGTTTCTCCTCGTGACAGCTACCATGCTCCTCACAAACTTCAGTCTCATGGCCTTCAATTCCCTAGTCTCTCCTTTATTGACTGTCTCATATTTCTGATGCATATGTGACGTGTACAAAGTACATCCTGTACAACATTTCCTTACACTTTAAGGGCACTTCTTTTCTCCTTAGCAGGTCTCTTTTACACCTATAGAACACCTCTCCCTGCTCTCCTCTTCTCATTAAAGCCTATCTACTTCCACCTTAATCATGCTTCCAAGATATTTTACGTTATTTTACTTTTCTCAGCTCTTATCCATTCCAACTGTATAGCTTTACTAGGCCTTATCTTCTTTCTTGTCATTAACATCTCTTCACACTTCGCCATGCTAAATTTCATTCTACACTCTTTCACTTCCTCATTTCATTCTTGTAGTTGTTCCTGTACTTCCTTTTCCTTCTCCCCCCCATACCATCAAGTCATCAGCAAACATCATGGCTTTCATTCTTCTCTCCCAGAGTTTTCCTGCCCCTTTGTTGATATACATGTTTTATTAACTTAGTTCTCAACTTTTATTTTTTTTCTATTCTAATTGTTCATGACATTCTAGCAACATTTTTTTTCAAAAATATTGCTATCAACATTTTGTTGTAGAAATTTACCGAAGCGGTCATAAAAAAGTTAATCAACTCCTTTTTTTTTAACATTTTGCTACTAACAATGTTTTTGCTATTTCTTCAGTACAAAAAGGCCTTTACAATGACACATGGGTTGTGTAACAGATAAAAAGGACAAGGACTCTAAGCGTAAGCTGACCAAAGCAGACATTGGCCTGCCCCAGGACTTCAGACACGTGACTCACATAGGCTGGGACCCTAACAGAGGCTTTGATGTAAACAATGTGGATGATCCAGAATTGATGAAATTCTTTGAGAAGGTGAGTGACAAACAAGTCACATATAGCACTGATAATGTCAAATATAAAATATTATAGCTTTTATATTCTATTGGGTGTGTGTGACTTTTATTCTATAGAATTTAGAACAGAAGCTTTCATAGCTGTCCATGGAATTTTACTCACATGTTTTCCCCTTGCTATGTTTTCTTTGATTGATTTTCAAGTTTTATAATACTATAGTGCTCTTAGACCGCCTTATTAAATATTTAACAAATTTATTATATGAAATTGTGTTTATTAATCTGTTTTTACTTTTATTTATGCTTCATTTTCTACAATTCTATCATATTAATTAAATTATATATTATATTTAACAACTCTATAGGGACACCGACAATTTTTGAGGCATGTTTTTGAAAACTTTCACTTGGAATATTAAAATGGCTATCAAAACTTATAAGTTTCATTATATCATTTTTGAATATATTGTACATGTTCAAAATAAATACTTTCGTGAAATAGACTATAGACCATTTAAATGCATAAATGCAGCATAAAGTCACAATCACTCGCTGGTGGCTGGTATCAATGCGAGCTTGTAGCCAATGATGTCCACATGTTAATCACATATTGCCGTAAAATATTAGTGACGAATGACTCTGAGAACAGGTGATCTATGGAGTGATTGAGCATGGCACTCTAAGCCAAATTTTCTGGGTTCGATTCTTGTGTTCAGGTGTAATTTTTAAATCTATGAATTATATAGCTGAGTTGAGAAACTGGCGAAATAGTTTCATGGAAGTCGAACCCAGGATGTCGAGTGTAGCCCTTTGCTACCAACTAAGATTGGCAGTGTGTGACCTTTGCGTCTGGTCCATATTTCGCTCTGAATACCCATCAACAGCCAATGACCATTTTATTTTTTGAGGCCTTGTTATGTCAGAGCATCAAATTCAGCTTCCATCACTTTCTGACATTCTGTGCATTTAATCCTTTTAAGGCTTCTTGTACCAACGGATTACTGCTTCTTAATATGCTAAGTTTTCACTTTCAGGCTTTTTCGCAACCAAATTAAAATATTTTGCCAGTCTTTCTGGCTTGCCAGTTTTAATCAGTTTAGATCAACCAGCCCTCTTAATTTTAATCACTGTGCTGCCTTGGTTTGAGTTTTCTTGACTAATTTTTTTACATCCATTACTATTTCCAGGCTGTGGCCTGGGTCGATTCTTTATTCAAGTCATATATTTTCCACTACCGGCTTGCTAGGCCTGTCGTAGCTTCATATTCTTATAATCTAACTTAAGACTAGGACAGGCACAACATCCAGTCCCCGGCCGTTAATTCATCACTCTGAAAGGGTATACCCACATTTCACCAATGAAATTTTTTTCGGCAATGCTAGAAATCAAACTTGGGACCCTTAGCTCAGTAGATTGACACGCTACCAATTTAAAGAGATCTTGTATTCCTGAATAAATATACTTGAGGTATTTAATTAGAGGTTGTTCTCATTAACCTCAGGATCAAGTTTAATGGGATCACTTTCATGGACTTTATCTAAGTGTCCGTCAGCTTTAGTATTTGTGTCCTTCGTGCAATTATCAACATATAAGTTGGTTCAACGTTTGTAGAGTGATTTTATTCATTAAAATTTTTTGACAGTTTCAAAAGGTTCTACAAATTTAACACTCAAACTTCTCACTAGGTTTCTCTTTTCTGGATCCCAAATTCAATATGCCTTAGAATTTGTAGAGTATCATACACAAATACCTGCTTTGGATCTTGGATCAAACTTTTCTTTATTTGAAGCCTTATTCAGCATGTAAGCTTTGTAACCACAAGTTCTAAAATGTCCTATCTTCAGTTTTAATCAGTACAAAATTTTGTAAGGTGTTTGATCTTCCAGCTGTTTTGATGCAAGCAGCTGTGGCAATCACTTCAACCTAAAAACTTTTTGGTAAGCCTGACTCCAACAGCATACATCACACCATCCTTACTAGCATAAGATTCATGCACTCAGCTTTGCCCCTCTGTTCTCTTTTTATACCTGCGATACCCATATCTTCTGTGAACTCTTTTCCGCGGTACTCCAGGCCATTGTCCGTCCACAAAGTTTGGACTTTCCTTTCATGGTAATTTTCTGCTGATGCTTCGAAAGTTTCAAAAGCCTTTTTCACAATGATTTTATCTTTCAGAAAATGAACTTTTACCCAATTAGGTTTATCATTGTTGAACCTTGCGAAACCAGAAGTGTAATTATGAAATTTAACTCTCATGAGACCACAAACGTCTGAATAAATTAATTCAACTAATTTTTCACTCTTTTACTTGGACATTTTTGGAAATTGTGTAGCAACTTGCTCTGCTAATATGCAAGTTTTACAAATTGAAAATGTTTCTAATTTTTTGGAAAACATTCTACTAACCATGTATTTCTGAATGAGTTCCCACATGTCATGTTAAATGCACATATCATGTGTATCATTTTTTGAGGTTCCCTAAGGTTGTCTGTTTCTCTCACATTAGTTATATATATATATGTTGAATTCTCCCACATGGCATGTCAGGTTTGATGAAATATAAATTTTTGCGTTCTTGGGCAGTCAACATTTTACCATTTTTATCAACAATTTGAGCATTATTTGCTTTTAAGCACATGCTTCGTTCTCATTGAACAGTTTTCAAAATTAAAAATAAATTCATCCTTAGTGTGGTTACAAAAAACATATCCTCTAACCTCACTTTTACTACTTGGCCTTTTTCATTCAAAATGTACCTTTCTGCAGTTCCAATGCCTTTTATGTCGGTCATTCTGTCATCCACAAACCTAGCCTTCTGATTTATGGTTGTCATGAGTTCCAAAAAACTTATTTTCCCATGGTACATATGTGCTGTCACCAAGGTCCAAGCTTCTCTTTAGTTCCAGTTATCAGACATTGAAGCCAAAAAACACTAGTATCTTAGCATACTAGCATGTGTGCAGTTCAAATATTGTAGAGGAGTTTGAACCACAAAGCTTTAATTTGATTGTTTTAGGTAATATGGCAAGAGAGAAAATAATTAATAGCTTAAAAAGAATATTATTATTAATAAACACATACACTACAATAATTGTTTACTATTGATTGTAAAAATATTTAAAATTGCTTGGTAATGCTAAAAATATATATATATATACACACACACACACATATTCTCTTTATATAAATTAGCTCTGAACACTGGGGGAAGTTGAGGAACTAATTTATAGACATATTTAAATTGTAGGAGATATTATTGAAAATAAAATGTACCATTAAACCCTTGGAAACTTTCGCACATTCAACTCCCCCCTACCCCCAAAATTTAGTCTTTTGGTGGGTTGTTTGAATTAAATACTAAGTGAAGGGTATACACAAAATATCATAGAGAGTTTATTCTCGGTAATTGATACAAAAATATTGTTAGATTTCTCTTTTAACTTAAATTTTAAACAAACCATGTGTTTTAATGTAAACTGAGTATTCTATGTCAGAAGTAGAAGTCAGTAAAAATTCCTATCTGCTGATAACGTATTCATTGCTGTAGTTTTTGTATTAGTTGAGAAAAAGGTATGTTGACAACAGAAATAATATATATAGGATTAGAGTAGTGGTTTCCAACTTTTCACAGGGTTCAACCCCAATTTTTGTCCCTGGAACAATCATGACATCTTGATTACCTACAAGCGTTCATATCCTAATTTTAAATTATTTTTTCACTGCACCCACGGCTATCTGAATTTAATTACAGTTATGAAGTTAGATTTTTAGAGAAAAGTATCCTTATTTCCTTGGAGAGAAGTGGAAACTAGGGATGTGCGAGAACAATTTTTTTCAATTTGAGATGAGAATATTATAAAAAAAGTATCGAGACATGAGAACGAGACAAGAAAACTTCCTTAGAAAGTTAAAAAAAAATATGTTTATTAAATTAAATACATAGTTTATAGAGTTCCTTTTTGACATTTTAGCTGGCACTTGACTTAGATTGTCTTATATATAGTTCATTCAAACACTTGAGATATCTAATACACATTTTAAATGCTAAAATAATGAAAGGTAGTTTCAATGAACACCATTTATAACATAATTTTGTAGTGTAACTGCTTAAATTGTCAACATTTGATATTGAAAAACAATATTTATAACCAAAACCTTTGTTAAGGAAGGCTGTTTTTTTTTGGAGGGGGGTGGGGTTATTTTTGGGTTATTACTATATTATTGGAAATAATAAATTCCCTGTTTAGTTTTATAATACCTTAGGGTCAATACTTGCTTCTCTTTTTTTTATTTCTCAAATTTTCGAGATTCTTACCAGATTCAGATTATTTTTTTCTTGAATTTTCCAGATATTTTTGAGTCTTGCATGTTTCTAGTGGAAACCATTTATGAAATATCATCCTTGTACACCCAGCCAAAATTTGAATCTCAACCTCCAGGTCACCAAAAAACCAAACTAAGCAAGTGTGACAACCCATGTGCCCAAAGGGACCACAATTAGTTTTCATCATTTTAACCACTTACATTTCTAATAATTTTGGGTTTTGCACCTTCCTATAGTAATTCTAATAAATTAATAAACTAAAGCTATCAAGTCTTGTGACCATACCTGAAATTTGTCATGACCTCAAATGGGCTGTAACCCCTTGATTGGAAATTACTATGTTAAATTTGGAGGGTTCTAAGGCACCAGTCTTATCAACTTGCTTATGACATCTGAAGAAATTTGTGTTTGACTCCTATAGGGTGACATTTTGAATAATTTGTCTATTAAAACCAGTAAATGGTTTAAGGACTCATATTGCACTATCTCTC